>UELU01138950.1:0-210180 GCA_900490025.1 Megastigmus dorsalis
ATATATATATATATATATATATTTATCTATATTATGTATATAGTTAAGGATTGTACACATTATGAATAAAGTAAAAGCAATTCAATTTAGAAAAAATATGTTTACTGAATCAATTCTTAGTATGACTGTGGTGCAAGTTGTTCGACTTTTCAATAATTCAGACTCGGAACCCCTTTTTATTATCTTTAAATAGTGAGTAATGATAAGAGGTAAAATTAATTAACACGAATCTAAACAAATTTATGTTATCGAACCAGTCTGTACTGACTTTCTCGCCACTCGATTCAACATATTGTATTCTCTCTTTCTACGGTTACATGTAAAAATTGCTTGCTTAAGGATTACGCGGTTATCCAGCTATGTAACTATATGTTATTTTTTCGCCTCTGCTATTCTTACCGAGTTGCTATACGAGCTCTCTGTTTCTTTCATTTAATTTTATTTAGAAATCGGTATATCCATACTCAGTCTTTCGGTCACCTCAGAGTATCGCAATCAACGATATTCTCACTTTTTTGTTGCTTCTATACGTTTAATATTATACTCCGGACGACGCAGGTCACATTCGAATAAAAAGAAAGAAGTAATGTAGCGATATTTCTCGTCAATCAGATCAGCATTTTAATATATCACGTTTTGCTGTTCATGACGACTAAACAGAGTTGGACCATAAAAATTGATTGTATTACAAAACTACACACTGAAACCGTACTATTACCTTTAATAATTGTAATTTTATTGAAAATCGATTTTAGCAACATCGATCTGCATAATCTTAATTCCTACATAGATACTTAAATATCTAGATATATCATAAGTCTTATTTTTAACATTTAACAACTTTATGTGGAAATGCAAAGAGAAACTAGGTAAACAAAAGAAAGACTTAGAGTGTTTAAAAATGGGTTTTCCCTTAACTTACATAAAATCAACTTTTAATATGCCTATAAAGTTGGATTTATTTTAACAAGTGCATTTTCTATTTCTTATTTATGTTAACATTCATAAATAAAAATTTGTAGTATGTTCACCAATGTAATCTTGTACAAAGTACTTTTTAATAAATTAAAAAATAACGTTGATAAATAAAGTACTTTATAAATTTTCACATAAAAGTGTATACGAGAAGATAAAACAGGTAATTTTAATATATAATATGCATCACAGTTGAAGGAAAAGTATATTTAAAATGGGATCAATAAAATTACAATCATCAAAATTGAATAATAGTAATTCATATTTATATTACAAATATTGCCCAACTCTGTGACTTGAATTTCTCGTCACTTTTTCAAAAACTCCATTTGCATAAAAAGGCTCGCGCTTGCGACTTCGCTCAACGATTCGCGGTGTCGTTCAGTACACAAAATTCATAGAACGAAAAAATTAAACACCCATTATTTCTTCTCCTTATCTCATAATTAATGACTCTATCTTTGCTCTTGGCCTCTTGAAAGTATAGTCACCCGAGATGGTTCAAATAAAAGTGTAAGTTAGGACCCAAATCAATGCTATTTTGGTACCCTAAATGTTTGTTCTTTTCTTGCAAGTTTTTAGTGTCAATTCGCATACGCGAATAATATATTTGTAGACGACGTTATTACTCTTTCGATTCTCGCGGCAAGAATCGAAATTAAAACGCCGTTAATCGACGTACATCGGCATTCCCAGCTTCGGTGTGTCGAAAAAACCGCAAGTCTATCGAGAAGAGAAGAATTTACAACGAAACCAAAATTTTCAACTGCCTCACGTTTTTCCCGATGCCGTCTATAGGTAAAAAAATATAATTTTCTACGAGATACTAATTCGAATTTTACTGTTGGAGTTGTTTCACGAGATCAAAAATTGCGCGCCGCCGGAACCTCGAAACTCCGTTATTTTATTTCTTTTTCTTTTTTTAATTATTAACCGCCGTATCTTTTGTTTTCGTTTGTGTTATGTGTGCATACAAGTGTAACGCGACAGCACTAGTGATATTTTGGCGACTTTTAGTTGTTTGCTTAATAAAATAGAGACTAAGAGCATTTCTGCTGTCGCGTTTTATATCATCAAAGTCATTTCTCGTGTTGTAGTCCCTATCGTAAGTATATATTCCCGGAGCATCTTACACACGTAATTTAACCACGCATGTAAAAGTAGCCGTAGATCGCTAGCGCACCCCCACCGACAATAGCGGCTCCTAGACCTAGTGTAAGGGGCGAAAATAATGACCTCTTGAGCTTCTGCCAGTCTTCTGACTCCTTCTGACGACGTTTCATCTCCCGCACCTGCGCGTCGAGGCGTTCTTTCTTCTCCATTCGTCGACGGCGTAACTCATTCTTCCTAAAGGTCAAAGAATTTAAACTATTAATTTTAGTAAATTTTCAAAGGACATTTTACATAGCTGAATATTTTTTTTAATTTTAACTCATGATATCGCATTTTCATAAAAGGAGTAAATAATAAAGCATTTTCAGGATAACAGGCAAAGTAAAGTGACTGAGAAGAAAATAAATCTTTTCATGGAAACTAAATTATATTTCTGAAAATAAAATTATTATATATTTAAAACTTACGATTCGGGACTGGACGGTGGACTATTTGTTTGAAATGAATTTTCTCCATCACTTGTACTTTGACTTGATGCATTAGCACCAGAAGCATTTACATGATTTGCTATACCAATCGAATTTGAATTAATACCTCCTGGCGGTTCACATGGTAATGGTTTGTCTGGTGGATTACCTAGAGTACTTTCTGCAAGTCATAATAATAAATTATTATTTAATATGAAGAGAATAGTAAAGGTATTCATATTTATATTTTAAGTTATTTTTATAACTTCTTAATATTGGTGCGTGAAACATGGCATCAAAAATTAAATTTCTCTCAGCTTGTTTAAAAAAATAGTGTGTGCGACGAATTCACAGGTGATCCTCGACTTATGCGAATCTGTGTGACTAACTCTCATTCGTCAGGAATCACTTATTTTGTGCTTTTGTTGCACAATATACTATTGTTAGTAACAAAGCTTAAATATTATTGTATCAAATATAACAGTCAAAATTAATAAATTAGAATGATGGAATATTTAATTTCTGAATAAAACATTTAAAACAAAAGGACATTTACCATTTTCGGTAGTGGGGCTAGGCGTCAAATCTGACATCATGCTACGGGTTAAGGACTCTCCTCGCGGAGGTGGCAGAGGGGGTGGTTCGTCATCATCTTCCAATGACGAATTATTGATATTGTTCACGATGTCGTAATGGTTAGTCACTATTTCGTTATTAGCGACGTTCTGCAATGCAAACAAATTATATTTTCGTTATGAAGTCTAAGAATTCGTTAACACAGCAGACCAATGCTATTAGAGTAATGAATTAATGATATTTAAAAAAAATTATTGTTATAAAATGCAGAAATTATTTTAACATGCAGGATGAGAATACAAATAAAAATAGTATTTCCAAAAATTCAGGTGGCTCAATAAGTTTAACTAATAGCACTGTGCTACTGCGAATTGGTATTAGTTACCACGTTATTGAATGGCTGATGTTTCGATCCCTCGATAATGGCCGCATAAGAAAACCGGAGCTGAAATGGTGTTTGAATTAAACCCATCCGTGATCGTCTCATTTCCAATAAAACTTCTTTCACATTTACAGAATTTAAACCATTTTCCTCGATCTGTAATAAAATGTTATATTAAACATTTAGTAGAAGCATTTTAACCAATTATTTCAAAATAAAACGAATTTTTTGAGAAATTTAGATACGTACCAGAATCAAACACGTATCGACCAAGCAGAAAGTGCCGGATCTTCCGATACCAGCTGAGCAATGCACAATGGGTGGCCCGACGTTTCGATCCAGTGCACCAGACTTCCTAACATCAGCCAAAAATTGTAAAAACGCTGTGGGACTCTCAGGTACTCCGAAATCCGGCCACGTGATGTAGTGAAAGTGCAATATATCCCTGCTCTCGTTTGTCTCCAAATTTGTTAATCTAATTAAAGACCACAACATTTTATAAATAATAGTCCTAAGTGGTTGAATGGTAGATTTTAATGATTCTAAATAACTGTGATGAAAGATATAAGAAATGCTGTAGAAACTAGTAACATTTTGGCCAAGAATCAAAAGTTCAAATGTTTGTACCACTTGACTGAATCAAAAAGGTCTTGCTTAAGCATTTCAAATGTCGCATGTTTGGATTGTATGACAGTGTGAAATTTTTAACATTAAAAATATCTCTTAACAAATATATAATAAAAAATACTAAAGAAATATATTTCAATAATAATCTTTCAAAAACATTTAATTTTAGACATTATATACTTAATTATGATATTCATCTGGATTTAAAATATTTTTCATCATATATTATGTATATAATATTTCTTTTTATGTAATTGATTTTCAAAATTAACAATAATTGAAAAAGAATTTTGGTTAGTCATACATTCCTGATCTGCAAAAAATTTATTTTGAAAATTTTTAATGAATCTTATTTACAAACAAGTTTATTAGCATTGCTGACCTGAGTGTTCTAGTTGTGTAATCTGACATATCTGTTTTGGTGATGTACTCCACCTTAAGTTCAACATCTGGAAACATCATTGTTTCATTCTGTGTACCCTCCAGGGGCCAATACTGATGGCACTTCACCTGATTTTTCTCAATGACTTTGTTCAGCATTATTATTGCCTTACTATTTTGTTCCCACACCATTAGCCAAAAATGACCAGCTGTATTTGGTAATGGCCCTTGTGTTAGGATATATTGTCTATTAGCGCGTTCCATCTGTTGAATCATACATTTTCATAGAACATCATTTAAAAAAATAATTTTTACACAAATTTAGTAGTGTTCATTTGGCACCAATATCTATATACCCTTGGTTCAAAAATAATTTAACGTTTATTTATAGGTGCAATATCCATTATTATTAACCATAATTATTTGTAACATATTCAAATTGTTAATATTTTTTATTATTTTGTGCAAAATAAACACTTGCATTATGTTTTCATTTTTGGATTTCATTTGTTTATTTTTATGTAACTGAAAAATAAGTTATTTTTGATAAATGTAATGTCTCTAAAATTGTTTAGTATGACACATCTTCTAAAATATTGTAACTAAAAAACGTTTATTTTATACTTTAAAAAAATTTAAATTATTCATTTTTTAAGAACATTATTTTCATTCCAAAAATAAATGAATAAAAACTTAATAATAATCAAATTTTATAGCCAAGTGCACCCTTCAAAAAAGTAAAAGTATACATACCCGCACAATATTGGCATTGATGTAGTCGCATGGACCTTTTTTGAGGACCACCCTTGTATGATCGTACGGTGATACATCTCTGTAACGATTTAAGCAGCTGTTCTGTGGCTTTTTACATTCGTTATATGTGTAATCATAATTGCTGGACTCGTTACGTATGAACTGTAAAGTAAAGAATGTCTATATATTATAAAAAGTTTCATATTTTATTACAAAAATTTAAAATATATAAAAAAGATTATCAAAAAAAGATTATAAAAAAAGAAGATTTAATATTAGCTTATTGATAAAGTTATTATTCTAATAACTTCTATGAAGTGAAGCCTATATACTCAGTATTGAAAACTAAATTGATTATCAGAAAATGTATTTCCTTTCAATACTAGGAAATTAGCTAAGGAATAATAATAAGAAACAAAAGAGATAGTGTGAAAAATGAGATCCTTATATAATGATTATGACATGGAACAATATGTCAGGAAGCTATAACTACAACATTTAGTTAGAAATATGACCAAG
Organism: Megastigmus dorsalis; assembly: GCA_900490025.1. NCBI lineage: Eukaryota > Metazoa > Arthropoda > Insecta > Hymenoptera > Megastigmidae > Megastigmus > Megastigmus dorsalis. The sequence goes on from UELU01138950.1 coordinate 5,794, forward strand.
AACCTTGCACTTCAAAGCATAAGTATATAGCATATGAGTCAGAAGTAAGTCTTGTTATAACAAGGACATGTGGAAAAAAAACATAGACATGGCTACAATGATTTAAAATAAAAACTCAGAAACATTTAAAAACCAAGAAGTATTTCCACTTTTTTAATGATTTTTTTTTATATTGATGATTCAATTGATGAGCACAACTGCTTAAATATAGTTTTTGAATATTCATGCTAAAAATATAGATTTTCTATATGTTATTTAATTTTTTAATAAATCTTTAATTTAGACGTGTTTTGTAAAAAATAAAGAATAATCTCACTCAAAAATAATATTTGTATTTATAGATATGTATTGAAAAGAATACGAAATGTTATTTAAATTAATATTTTATGGTGCTACATATAAAAATCAGTTACGATAATACAGAAGAGGATCGCAACTCCATTGTTTTGTTGTTCTTGTTCAAATAATAATATTTATTATTTAAGTATGTCATGGTGTTTACTTTAACAACTCAATTAGAACAACCTATTTTTGTATTAATAATTACTATTTTATTTGACACTTAAAATTAGTTTACTACTTAAAGCTTGAAACAAATATTCTAATTATAATAGTTATCATGACTAACAAAATTAAGCCGGGAAATGAAGTGCTTTACAGTGAGTCGACAGTACATGAATAATACAAGAAAGGAAATAGGACCATGAGAAAATTTTGTGAAACATTTATATGTAAAGTATCTTCTTTTTTTCTCACAGTTCATTGACTCTACCCGGAAGAGATTAGTGACCTGCAGTGGTGCTGTAGTAATCTGAGAAGACGTAAAGTTGAATTACGTTAGGTAAATCACATTATGACGCAACGTTATTGGATTTAAAGATACAATTTTACTTCAAGCAATGAAAAAATTCTCAGCTTTAGTTGAAGAAATCTCAATTGAAACTTAGTTTCTTGGAAATATTGCTTAAAAAAATTTTGTATTATTTATTTATTTTTATAAATTTTCTTGCATCAATTCAGAAACTATATATAAGTTAGATGATGCACCTAGCATGACTCTGTTCCAATGCATGTCAATGTTGACATTATTTTTTTATAAATGATAAGATCCCCTCCTTATCCCTCCCAACTCTCACTATCTCCCTCTCTCTCTTTCTTCCTCACTCACTCAGTGTTTCATTCACTCTCCCTGTTTTCCTTGCTCTCAAGGGAAGAACACATTCTTCAAGGAAAAATCATAGAAGAAAGAACAAAAGGGGCCTTTTATGCATCAGCCTTCGGCACACAGCCACCACTACAGACGTCCAAGCGACGTCAGGATGACGAATACCAAGAAGGACGGAGCACAACGTGTACGAGAGTGAGAGAGAGGGAGAAAGCAGAGTGCCGAGCAAGAGAGGGAGAGAAGAGAGGAAGTAAACGGAGATAAACTACCGAGAACGTGGATTGATCGGGAGCGAGAGGAGGAACAAACTGGGTGATAAACAAACCCACGGGAAAAGGAGGAAGAGAGAGAGAGAGGGGGGGAAGAGCACAGGAAAAAACAAATTACACGCAATTACAGTGTAGGGGAAAAAAAGAAGAAACAATAATTTTCTACATTTCGGAGCAAAAAACAGAAAAGAGTCACGCGCTTGCTCCCATACTTATCTCAACACAGGGTGGGAATTTAGGTTTGTAATGAGTTAAAAAATGGACTGCCAGAGAGTACAGCTTAAAGGCAAAGCACAGAACACCGAGTTTTAAGTATTAAAACGAAGTCTGCACACAACACAACACAATACATACATACATACACACACACCTGATAAAGAACTGGCCACGCATTCTTCGAGTTGATCTCTATATATTCCGTTTCCACATTGCTGGTCGTCGTTGTCGTCGTCGGCGTCTCGCTGCTGGTCATCCTGGCGGCGACGAGACACTCGGGATGGTGCGCGCGAGCGTGCGACTCTCCACACACACGTCGACGGCACTCTGCTGGAGCACAGACACGCGACGACGCAGCAGCAACAGTAGCACGGCACGATTCTACCTCGCTTTTTTACCGGGCGCTGATAACCACGAGTGTTCACGTCGTCGTACTACTCCCCCTTTTTTTTTCCTCTCTCTTTTCTACGCTGTTCCTGCGACCGACTTTTTGTCCGCTATGTCTGTGCAGGCCGCGCGACGCTCACGAGTTCCTCGAAGGTGCAAGCACACAGCCAGAGAGAGAGAGAGAGAGACACACACACGCGCGCGAGGCACAGACACACACACACACACGCACACTATGCGCTCTCTTTGGTTATTTATCAAGAGGTGCCTTTTTTGGTGTGTCGGCGGCCGAGAGACAGCTTCCTCTAAGCTTGGGCGAGCGAGACTCGCGTTCACTCACTCTCTGTCGATCCAGTCATCGTGGCCAGGCCTCTGCCTCTTTCTCTCTCTCCCCCTCCTCTTTCCTCTCTCTCCTCTTCTTGCCCGCGTGTTGCTCTCTTCCCTTTTACTATACGTACGCCACTGCCGCTGTCGCTGCTGTGCTGCTCTGCTGCTGCTGCTGTGCTGTTCGCTGCCGAACACGCTTATAGTCGCTCACGCGTGGTAAATACACACACATATACGCACAGCGTCTCTCCTCTCCGCTGCGTTTTTTTTCTCTCTTGCTCTCCTATATACGTCTCTCCGAGTACGCGTGCACGCGTGCGCGGCTCCACGAAAGAGCAGGAGAGAGATTACGGAGTAGTAAGTACGTACGGACCTTACGGAGGGGCGAGTTAGCGAGTATAATACACTTGTAGAAGAGGGGCGGGAAGGGGAAGTCGCCAGGGCCGCCGCCGTTGTCGTTGTCGTCGTCGTCGTCCGTCGGTCGTCGTCGTTGCTGCTGCTGCTGCTGCTGCTGCTGCTTCACCCGAAAAACATGACCGAAGAGTCGGCGCTTGATGCGCCGTGGGCATGCGCGCAGTTTTTTTTTATGGAGGGGCGGTTCGTGAGCTGTGGTGGGTCGGGAGGGGAGGTCACGACCGTAGTGACATCTTCGCGTGCTTCGGAGCGGGTTTTTAAAATTGTTATTATGAACTGTTATATATAGCGATGATGCAATGTAGGGCACTGCGATTTTATGCCTGATTGCATTGCAGATAGATATTGTGATTAACAACCCAGCGTTATCTAAGTCAAATATGAGCGAACTAATTCATTTTCTCGTTTGGTTCACTTTGTTTTATTGATTTAATTGTAGAATAAATTGCTTCATGTTTCGATATTTTTACTTTATTTTGAGATAAAAAAAAGTATTAAAAAATATTGATTCTTTTACAAATATCTTCATTTAGCGAATATTTTTAAAATCTTATCAAATTTATTATCTTTTCATGACCTGTATTCATTTGGGTACAACTCCAATGTATTATAAAAATATGGAAATAATAAAAATATTGACATAGAAGAATTAAATTGTTTGCTAATTTTATTTTGCTGACTGTTTCACTAAGTCTAGGTCATGTAGTAGGAATACAGCTTTCTAATTGCATAAAATTATGCTAATGAATCTGTTGCTCCAAAAATACAGGATGATGTTTCTATGTAAACACGAAACGCCCTCAATTCCTGCAAGCCTCGCGTCAACATAACCTAGAGAGTTGTTAGTATTTACAACTGATCGCCCGATAGCCGTAGCATGTGTATCAAATGGAGATTTATCTGACATTTAGTTGATCATATTATAATTTCTATTAATTTCTATAGCATTTGTTTACTTATTTTGCTTCTCATTTATAATTTCGGATATCAAAATGATTTCTAAAGTATTAAGAGTTGCTATTTGCACTAGTAGTTTTCTGTATACGTTTTATGTTCTTTGTAATTTAACTTATTTTCTATCAAAACCTAGTGAATATAGTGAAGATAATGAATTAGGACAAGGTAAATTTACCATAATTATTATATTTTCAATCATTTAATTTTGTTAACTTGATATTATGATTATATGCTTATAGGAAGTATTATCCTTAAAACACTATGGATTTTGTTAATAAATACAAGTCTGCTCAGTGCCTTTATTTTGCAACATTCTGTTATGGCCAGTGAAGTTGTCAAAGACTTATATCATAGATTTGATATAGAAGACATAGAACGTAGTATTTATAATGCCAGCAGCGCAGCGGTTCTACATTTTTTGATCTCTGAATGGCAACCTACACCATGGTTTTCAATTTGGAATTTTAATGTATCAGACAATAATAAATTATGGTTTGTTGTGAATGCTTTACATGTCATTGGATGGTGCATAATATACAGTGGTTGTGTTATGATGGACATCGCAGAATTAGCTGGACTAAAACAAGTTTACTACAAACTTTCTGGTAGACCTCGTCCAATGGTAATGAAATCCCGAGAGTTGCAAAGATACTTGATGCATATGAGGCATCCAAGCTTCACTGGTTTCCTTATAATATTATGGATTTATCCACTTATGAGGTGAGATCATTTTTTCCTTAAATTTATGAAAGTATCGATAAATCAAAACAAATTAATATTGAGTATCTGCATTGCAGCATTGACCGATTACTTCTTGCTTCCTTGTTATCAACATACATGGTCTTAATGTGGACAATCGATCGAGATGATTACAACTACCACTCTGTTATTATTGCAAGGAAGCAAATAGAACTGAGTAACAAATATTTTTAAGAGATAAATTAAAATTGTATTTCTTTTGTATTAATTTCCATTAGATAGATGAGTTCGACTCACCCATGCTACTTTATCATTTACCATATGCCATATTAATTTATTGAGTGATATTAACCTTAGCATAATAAGTAAGCTGTTTCAAAGACGTGCAAAGTAACTTTGATTGTGTTGAATTGTGAAAGACATATGTAACAAAATAACTAAAATATATACTTTATTAATTTTTTGCAAATTTATGTTAACAATTTTTTAAAAAATGTTATAGTTATCTTATGTATGCTATCAATATTTAATTTGTAATTTGAACCAAAAGTGCTGTTCCTTTGAGAATCCAATAAGATTGCTCTCTAGAAGAAGGAATAAGCACAGGCATGACAAAATTGGTACTGTGTCCAGTTGTTGATAAAACTCCAGCTCGAATGCTTGTTTTATATAAAGGAGATACATATCTAGGATCAGGATCAGGTAATGAAAGTACTGGAAGAACATGAACCGCTGGTAATGATGGATTCATTTCTCCTTTACTGGCATCTACAAGAGTCTTAGATTTGAAATCCCATTTTCCAGCATCAATAAAAAGACCATGGATATATACTCCATCTTCTGGAACTTCCAAATTATAAATACTAGGTACCTGAAATGAAATTAATTTTTATATCAACTGTTTTTGGTATCTTAAAAATAGAAGTATAAGTTTTTTCAATTAAAGTATATAATATCTATATTCTATATTAAAGTATACTTCTTTTTTTGCTTTTTGGTGAACTGCTTCAACATCTTCTTGATCAATAACTGTATTCGTGACTTCAAAATCTAATCTTAACTGATCAATTGGAATATTGTATTTCCTAGCATGGGTTTGTAACATGCCAGTTATAAATCCTTGTGGGAAAGATAAACCAGATAACCAAAATGAATTTGGTTTCTTGTCAACTAACCAAGTCTATAAATAACGTAAATAATTTTTGATAGAACGGAAAATAAATGACCAATTTTACAATTTATCATAACAATGAGAAAATTGTTTTATATTATTTACTTTTATAAAATCGATTCTAAGCTCTAAGTCTCTTATCCAAGTTCCTAAACTTTTTAGCGAAGGATAAACGTTCATATTATGCCATATTTGCGGAACCTGTTGCATAATTGAAGATTTGTTAAATTTCATCTATAAAAAATTAAAATTTCAACGTCGTATACCTGATTATTGACTAAAGATCTGAAGACATTCTCAAGCTCTTCAGACATAACGACGAATCCTTTAATTGCTCTTTGCAGATTTTCCATAGATGAATTAATCCTCTTAAGCAAAATGTTGTATCTCTCTACCTCGTGTAATAACACAACAGTAAGAGACTGCAATCGACCCGCGCTATCTTTCTGTAATATTAAAAATATATTTAAATATCCATATAAATCGTTAAATTTATATAATTTATTACTGATTTGAAATAATTATTGCGTACTATAAGATGTTTAGGATTGCAAGTGTCGATGTCTATATTCAAAGCAATTTTTTCCATAATCATGTCCGCCAGCTCATAAGCGATATCTGAATCGGACTTTCCTGCTTTACCAACTCCTGACTTTGGCTGAACATCCATTATCGTTTCTACTAACGTGTTTGATTCTTTGAGCTATAATAAGATTGGATAAATTATATAATTATTAAAAAATGCAATTTTAAAGATTTTCATAAAAAATCGAGAGAAAATAGTTTTTTTTTGCAATTGAAATGAAAATTAAAAAAAATGCAGCAATTCTAAAGTATATTTAGCATTTTTACATTTGATCCAAGTTAATATTGTAAAGCTTCGTGCGCAATGTTAAATTATGAAAATGCACACATACTTGAAAAGCTATGTTAGCATTTTCGTGCATGCCGAAAATCTCTGGATCTTCTATTATCGGGAAACCGTCTATAAAACTTTGATACTCGGAAAGTTTTTCATGGGTCGGACAGTAATACGTTCCGGACGGCGAATAAGCATAACCTAATCATTTTACACAAGCGAATCAATTATTGCAATCTTCTTGTACAGGAGCTACATAATATATGTACTTAAATATGTAAGAAAATAAAACCTGGCTCTAATGTTTTAGGTGAGAAAAAGCCTGTGAGGATAGTTTTCAGACAGCGCAAGTCCCAGTTGTCCGTGATTCTGCCACCGTAAATGATTTCACCTAAGCGTCAAAATGAATTTTAAATACAAATAGGTTTATAGGACAATGCGCAGACAGAATTCTTCGTACCTGCTGTATAGATCAAAGCATCCCAGGGTATCGTAAGGTCCACGCAGAACATTTGCAAATTGAGCAAGCAGCATTCTCTGTCGCTGTCGCTGAACTCGTAAGTGATGTTCCAGCCGAGCGGTCCGAATTTCTTCCTTTCCTGTATGATAGCGTGGAAGAAGCAGATTCCAAAGACCATACGGCGAAACCTCTCACCCAGCTCTACTCAACCGTAAAACATAATCTCCTTTAACCACTCCCCTATTCTCAGCTCATATCGAGATCGTGATGCGAGTCTTTGCAGTCTCACCGTTTTCCTCGAAGAAGGGTTCCTCGAGCTCGAAAAAGGCCCGTTTGACGTTGGCCTTGAGCCCCTTTGGCGGCTCGTTCGTCACTTTGACGGAATTCTGGAGTATGGAGACGGGGAAGGCGGCACTCGGCATCGCGCTCAGATAGAGCCTGAAGTCCTCGTGTACGCCATCCGGCTGTTCCGCTATCTCGAGGACGATATTCTCGAGGCTGAGCATCCAGGATATGGCGAGATGACAGTTCTGCAGGAAGATCCACAGGCCCTCGGCGCAGCCGCGTCTTATCAGGGCTTCGGCTATCGGACCCTGACCCTGGCCCAACGATATCGACTCGTACCTACATCACCGAATCAATCCTTTTCATACGGGATATGTTTCATTGCGAATGTTGTATTGGATATTAGATATTCCGATAGATGAAGGTTCAATTGTATTGGGAATGGAATGCGTGCAGTACCTCTCGTTGAAGCCAACTTCATAGGCGAATTTCAAAAAGGCGCTGAAAGGATCCGAGCCTGTGCTCAATACGAAAACTAAAGGCGTCACTTTTGATGTATTGGGGTACCTTAAAATAACAATTATTTAATTTTCACTATATACAGCTGTATAAATTAATGTATTTTTCTTATTGAAGTCATTTTTTTTTAATTATACTAAAATTAAACTATGATTTATCAAATTGACTCACAAAACTTGTAAAGATATCATTGGCGATTCGACGAATTGTTTGCCAAGATTTCGTTTTACGAACGACGTTATTCCAAAGACCAGCTTTTCCCCCTTCAAAGCTTTCAGTAGCATTAGCTTTTCAATGTCCGTTAAAATTCCATTCCAATCGTGTTGAGCCATCGCTTTATTCGCAGGTAAGATGTTAATTGTCTATTTTAATAATCAAACGATCAATATGAGAAAAAACGCCTACAATTTCAATATCAAACATTCAATATAAGAGTATTCTTTACATACTTCTTGATAATCATCAATTCTCAACACGATTTTCTTGAACACGTCGTCCATGATATTTTCGAAGCTCTCGAATTCGATTGCCAGATAATTCGCGGCGTTCCACATATAGTCAGTAAGAGTCGCATGATCAGGCTTTTTCGTCTATCGTTGAATAATACACAATTACGAACTGTTTCAAAGTCACTTGGATCATTCGTCGTATAGACGTACCGTTTTGATTATATCGGGTCCGCGAAGGATGAAGTTCCATTCCGAATACTTAATGGCTCCCTCGTTCAAGAGTATCGCTATGTTAGTCATAAAGCTGAAGACAATTTTGTGCCGTTCGAACAAGCCGCGCGACACCATGGTATACACCGACAATGTTATTTCGTCGTAGAGAATATTAAGCCGTCGCTCGAGATCCTCCACTTTCTCACTGACTTCAATCACGTTACAGAAGATCTGAAACGATTAGTTTAGTACGACACTTTATCTCATAGGGAAATAAATAACGATGCAGACGTCGAAGCACCTGATTGAAATATTTCAGCGAGAATTGATACATGGGATCGATGATGGCGAGATTCGCGACGACGAAGTACAGAACGGAGCCGCGAGTCGCAACGCTTCTGTACTTCTCGCGAGCAATCGAGATCTCCTCCTCCGTCGCTTCCGAATCGATCAGTCTCGTCGCGATGATCGCAGATGTTTCTTTACTCTCGTTGAGAGTCTCGATCAGTTCCTCGTTGTCCAGGATATTACCTTCCGAGCTGAACAGCAGAAACAGAATCTTGTCCTCGATGCTCTGCAGCTGTGCCTTGTCGGCGTTGATCGCGGCTATCAGTTCGTTTCGCATCTCCTCCAGTTCTGGTTTCTCCAGTCGGACTACGTCACTGAGTATTTTAGCGTAGAATTTAGCACTTATGTCGTTTACGTTTACAAGACAACAGAAGATTATATAATTTACGCCAATAGTTGATCCTCTAAGCCACTTGGTGTAACGGTGAAGTTCACAATCGTCACTTTGATACAGATTTCTGGCAGGTAATGGGGATTCGCCATTTTCGTGGTGATGTACAATCTAAAGTTCTCGTCGTATTCCACATCGTTCTCACCCAATCTAATTAGCGTTCGTCCAGCCTATCGATTAAATTCTGTATCGCATCAAGTAAACCGTGGCTCGTCATTCGCAACGAAATAATTCCGTCATTTTTATAGAACAGCTTACTTGAACGAAAGTTTGCTTCAGCAATATTGGTTCAAGACTAGGATCCAGAACTTCTCCAACCTCATAAAGTAATATCGGAGCTCCTGTTCTGATACAAGCTTCCATGACTCTCATAAAGTTCGAATCGGTCATTTTGACTATTTTCAACTGATTTGAATGCTCCATATTTCGTATCCATCGATTTGCCTTGAAATTTTATGAAAAAAAAAACCAGCGTTACTTGCAAACAAACATTCGATCCATAAACAAGCAGCCAAAACACCATGAATAAACAAACAAAATTACAGTGTAATATTTCACATTTGAAATTTTAATTTACAACGCTTCTCGAATCCTTGTACAGTTTCTGTAATATTAAAAACCTGCTCTTGTGGATCGATCATGAGGGGCCATCGTCCAGCCTGTGTAACCATTGTGGCATTTTCCGTGCTGACTTGATCCCGCGGCAAACCGAATGAATTCCACATGCGAATTTCTTGTGAATCAGCCAATACGTTGATCAGACTGAAGTTGGGGGATGTGCCGATGCCCTGCTCCTGGCAGCGAGTCAACCACATGTCCAGGAGCTCCTCGCGATAGACGCTGGTGAAGGCGCCGAGATAGGCCAAGCCGCCGGCAGCTACCAGAGTGTCGCCTGGCAAGTCAGCGATTTCTTTCTCGAATTCCTATCGAAAGCGGACGAGTTGAGCTTTGTCGGATTCAATGAAGATTTTTAATACATCTCTCGGAGTATACACGTGTAAAGAGTGATTTAACGGCGGGCGAACAACAAGAATGCAACAAAAAAAAAGAGCTGTGAAACACAGGCTTTACTTTCATCGCTTCGATCCATCGCACTTCCTCGTCAGCCAAGGCCGACGTCAGTCTACCGGATCTGCCCAATCGAGCCTCGCTGAGCTGCATGGTATACTCTAAATCAGCTAAGCGTTGAACCGCCCCGTCGTATTTATCTTGTAGATCCTTTTTCTGCTTCTCTACGGCTGCCAGCTGCCTTTGTTTATCCTCGAGAATTTTCTGGATAACGGCCATCTCTTCTGCAGCTACTTTCAATCTATATTGCATTGGTATTTTTATCAAATATTCATTTTTCTTTTATTTCAAAAAACTCACTCGATTCAAATCTCTTATAACTTATTTAAACTGTTAAACAAATATATCTCCATTCCGTGATAAAATACAATATATATAAATTACTTCTCTCGCTTCGGCTCGACAATTCGGAAAATCTTGGCATAGCCGTCTATCGCTCTCACCCAGATACAAATCGATTTGCACACTTTGCTCTGCTTTTCAACGATTTCCGGATGGAAGTCCTTGTGCATCACGTACTGCTGCAACTTCTTCAACAGTTTGTCGGTTATATCCTCTTTGTTGTAGGCCATCAGTCTCTCCAGGAAATGCGTGTCTGCGAGAACTAATTTAGCCGTCTGCCAGGTCGTCCTTAAACGCAAATTATCTTTTTTATCGCAAATACCAAACGTTACTACGATATTCGTTGGGATAAATTACAAAGTAATGACGATGCTATTGTTCGCTGTAAGTTCTAAAAAAGGTGAAGTGAAGGGGTCGATCGATGGGAACACAATTTTAGGCAAATCAAATTTCACTTCACCTTTTTTTATTGGGATAAATTACTTTTCGCCGAGCAGCAAGCAAACGGCCTCCATAACAAACTGGACCAATTGGGGCGGCTTATTGAAGACCTTAATCTCATTAATGTCATTTTTGTTGAGGGCCGCAAGGGCAAGCCGGGCCTCCTCGAGTGCCGGCAGTGCAGCCTCCAAATCCTTTCTCGCTTCGGCTTCGAGAGCCCCGGTCTCGTCTGCCATCGCCTTAATTTTTAATTAGAAGAAAAAAAAACGACGGTTAGCCGTACGATAAAGGGAGTCATTTATTTCAGCGTTTAATATACGTTGTATTCGTGGTAATGACACATAATAAGACCGCATGAATATTAAATTTTATTAATTTACCTTGGCCTTGGCTTCGTCCGCCGCAACTACAGTTCGCACTTTGGCGCACTCGACTTGCTGTTTTTCCACGACTTTCATCATTTTAGCCACTTCTTCGGAGCCTACCTTTAATTTCGGCGCTAGTTCTATTATGCGCACTTTCATTACCGCTACCAACTCGTTTGTTTCTGTTAATTTCTAGATTGAAATTGGAAATTGGCATTGTATATTTTATTTAATAAAAAAAAACTTAAGATAGAGAGGTTGGGAACAAAAGGTCCATAAAATGATGTTACATTTAAGCCATTGCCTATTCTGCTCTTCAACGTATTGATCTTCAACGATTTTTTCCCATAAGTATTCAAATAAAGCTTCAACAGATCTAAGTAGCTGCTCGGCGTTGTGTAATATCTCCGTCGCATTTCTGCGAAGAATCTCACTGTCATATCTTCTACACTCTGGAAATTTTAATAGTGTCATTTTTTATAGATTTCCATTAGCAAGAATTCGTGTTTAACTGAATAATTACAATTTATAAAAACTGTATATTATTACTATTGATTATTTTGTTGTAGTTATTTATTTATTAAATTTTTTTATCAGTTACCTGGTGCATGATGACGCAAATAGAAGCGAGAGCCGTTCTTTTCTCCGGGTCCTCGATCACGGTAGCTATCGCTTTCTTGGCGACAGACAGAAGAGCTTCGTCGGGCCATTTAGAGAACCAATCAATCGTACAACAATTCACAAGTGAAGGAAACATGCGACAGCGTCGTCTATTAAACGTACGAGATTTAATTTAATCGGTCATTTTGTACAGTCAATTGTCAACAGAACAATCAATGAATAACAATAATTTAAATAATAAATAATTAATTAACTGTAAAAAAAGTTTTTTTGTCCTTGATTTTTTATCTCAATTCTTGAAATAAAAAAGAAAAATTGCATTCTCAACAGTTTTTGAACTAACCGAAATGCGTCTCCCACCGGGCTCATGCACAACATCAAGTGCAAATTATTTCTCACGCGACCAATGAAATACGTATAAATCGCATCTCTGTTCGACTCGGCTATTCCCGCCTCCTTCGCTGCTGGCCGAGTGGCAATAATAGCTTTTTCCAATTCTTCACTTTCGAAGAGATTCGGCACTTCCCCTTTTCAACGTATCATAAATGCATCAATTTTTCCTTGCATAGCTAAATTGATTGTTTAATAAAAGTTACGACTTACCGGAATTTAGGGTGTTATTGATATCCTCCAGAAATTCCTCAACGACAATTTGCGTATCGGTGAAGAGAAAGGTTGCTGGTTCCGCTAAAGCACCTGGTTTTATGTAGAATCTTCTCAAGTCATCGTTCCACGAATTCTTGTCGTAACCTCGACTAACTTCTATCTGATGACATCTATTACGTACAAAAGTGTGTAACAGTGGATTAAATTTGAAATGTAAGTAAGTACAATGAGTGGCAAAGTAAACGCGACAATACTTACGGATATCCATTCATATGCGAGGCAAGCCTCGTCAAGCTCTGCTTGCCCATACCGCCAACACCGACCAACAGTCCATTCCCTCTCTCGGATCTCAGTATCCTGGCCAATCTGCAGAGATGCTCCACCGCGTCCATGAAGAATATCAGATTCATCTCCTTGGAGGTGACGACGCAGTAGTCTTCGAGATATTCCTGAAGCACGAGTTTGGTCTTATCGATGTCGACGACCTCCTCGTACATGCGCTCCTCTTTGGCGACGCCGAAAACGAGGAAATCGCCGAAGAGCAAAAGTGGCGGATGCGTGATGATTACGTCTTCATCCTCGGGTAGAGCGAGTACGGCGTCGTTGAAGGTTCGTTCGAAGATATGCGAGAGCAGACGGTAAAAGTAGCTCTTGTCCTGGAGGTTTATCAGGCGATCGTGGAAGACGCGCAGGCATTCGTGGTAAAATAGCCTACGTTTATCGAGGATATGAGGTTTAATTATCACACTAGGTATTTTAGCGATGGTGCGTGCGATGTATTTTGTACAACGTTTCGACGTACCTGAGCATTTGTTTGTCCTCTCTAACGACACCCGGATCTGCTTGTGAAATCCCTTGTACGCACTTTGACAGATCGCGCAAATTGAAAATGTAGTGGCTTTTTTCTGGGGTTGGCAGCAAATCCTCGGAGATTCTATCGTATATTTCGATCGATGCCGATACGATCCTGTCCCCTAAATCGATGACTGGTTGAGCAAACGGCTTCAGGAGACCTCTAACTATCGATCTGGTTTAAAAAGCATCGTCAAATTGTTATACATTTTATGCGAGTGTAAACAATGTTTCGTAATAAACAAAAATCGTTCAAAAGAGCTTGAAATGAATTAGATGCAACGGTCGATAAGATTGGCGAGCTATTTCCAAAATAATCTTACCTAAATATTGATTTCAGGGAGTCCTCGGTTGGCGCGGGGATCGTCAGCATCCCAAAGTGTCTCACAAATCGAGGAGTCAATGGGTTCCTTCCGCCACCCGGAGGCGCGCAAGCAGTTGTCACCACGACATCTTGAATATGTTTCCAATATAACTTGTCTCGGTCGAACAGTCCTTTGCTATCCAACACTTGTCTGTACTCGCGTACACGCACATGCAATAACGAAATCAAATTAATATACGGATATGAGTCAGAGGAATTGAGAAATGTAATTGCAATCGTTCTCGTAAACAACATCGTATATATCGTTTCTTCGATTAAAATTAATCCGGCGATGCATTATGAAACGAAAATGACGTTGGGTCGTAAATTACTGCCACGACGTTATACCTGAGTAATTCAATAGGCGGTTGGGATCCGTAAGTGTCTAATTTCGGCATGTTAACGTCATCGACGAAGATGCAAACTCTCTTGTTTATCGGTGCGCCCAATACAGTTTTTTTCTTTCTCTCGAGTTTCAGCTCGAGGATTTCTTGGGTACGGCCGCTGTTGGTTTGCGCGGAAAAGTTCAACGTTATCGGTACCCACTTGCCGGTTTGTTCCAGAGCTATCAGTACCATTTTTGCGATCACTGATTTTCCAACGCCTGGAAAATGATGTAGCATACTTTGTGAAATTTTCATTTTAGCTTTGTTGGTATATTGGCTCGAAAATATAAAAGCAAATAAAACATTTATATATCTGTATATACATATAGATAAATGTTTTTTTTTTCTTACATATAGCAATTAGATTTTTAAAATTTTTTTTAGTACCAGTCCCGCCGGTGAAAAACACGGGTTTGTTGACTTCGATCAGCCTCTGCATGATGTAGCCAAAGCGAACGGTATCAACGGTAGGAACTAAAATTTCGAAAAACGGCTGCAGGGGATCGTATTCGAAAGCTGGCATGAGTTTTGTCCACACTTCCATTCGTTGATCCTCGATGTTTATGAAAAGATCCCATAAATCGCCAGACGATGGCAAGCTAAAAAAAAAAATTGGTTATTGTCGATAATTAAAGATTTTCTTACAATTTATGGAAAAAGTATATTTACCGAGCATCCGGGTTATCGTCGAACAAATCTCTGGCATAAAACTCGAAAGTTTCGCGGGAACTGTCCAGGATATTTCCACCGAGTGCCCACATGAACGAGAAAATAAAGGATTGGGTGATGAAAGTTTTTACCTTTCCCGGGTCTTTTTTGTCTACTACTATTGCTCCTGGTTGTAAAATAATACTTTCCAGAAGTAAGCACAGCATGTCGGCTTTACTGATGTCGACCTGTACTTTAACAAGTATTTTTGTTAATCGTTCGATATACGATATGATACTTGGCATAGATGAAATATAAATATATTTTTTTAAATATTTAAATGAACGATTTATAAATATCGAGAAAACAACAAACTTGTGCTATGGCAACATCGCAATACTTCGCAATGAACTTTAATCCTTTCTCGACATATTTTACAAACAGATCCAAAATTAAAGCCGGCAAGTCTTTTACTTTAACTAGTTGATCGGAGATATTCCCAAGCCACGTTTTCACGCGTGGTAACCATTTGAGTTCCGTCGGGTCGAAGTATACCATACCTAAGAAATTACGTATCGTAGCAAGTGTAAATACTTATATGTTTATTTTTATGTGACATTGTTTTAAAAATATGACGGAAAAGCACGGCAAAGCACTTCTTGGCAAAGTACCAGTTGAAAATAAAATTAACTTTGAAATATCTTCTTTCGCACAGGTACGGTTATTAACTGTTTATGAATTATTTTATCGAAGTCAGATAGAAAATTGACGTCTTTTTTTAATTACCGCATCGACTGACGGTAGCTGGCGAGGCTTGGGCAAGATCCGCGACTTCGAAAATCATGTGGACGTAGGGTGTTAGCTTTATTCTTTCGGAATTCGCTAAGCAAAGCATTTTATTGTCGTCCAAAACGGTGTTCATGTTTTCGATCCATACCGC
This sequence comes from Megastigmus dorsalis, assembly GCA_900490025.1. Lineage (NCBI taxonomy): Eukaryota > Metazoa > Arthropoda > Insecta > Hymenoptera > Megastigmidae > Megastigmus > Megastigmus dorsalis. Next base: position 21,556 of record UELU01138950.1, read on the forward strand.
GTCGACGGGACCGTCGCAAACTACCCATTGATGATCCGGCGTCGTAAACTGATTTGAAATTTGATCGATACTCAAATTATTGACATCGATAAAATATTAAAAGTACAATTTAATTTTGATTTGTAGCACAGTTCGTATGTTTAACGTAACAAAAAAAAGAGATGAATTACCGAGCAAGCGAGGCGTATGATAACTCCGAGCAATCCATCGTGCCACTCATTTGACGCTATATGAACCTCACCGTAAAGCTCGCCAATCGTCACAGCTTTCGGATTCATAGTGTACATGTGAACCTTTTGATAATACGGACTGGGAACCTCCATTTCGAAGAGTCGTGTGTAAGTGTCCCTCAAAACCTATATAATAAATATATATTGAAATCTCAATTATTTTTTAACTATATTGCTTTGACTAAGGGGAAACTAATCAGGTGGACAAGCTAAAGCTATAGTTAGGGGAGAGGTCTGGATAATCAGAGCCAGATCCGATAAGCATTTCGATAAGTACGGATATCCTGAATCTATTTCTATCTTGGGAGCAGTGTAACGGTATAGGATGTGGAAATCGGAAGTAAAAAGTACGCAATGCTCGGAATTGAACCTCCGACGCCGAGACAGCAGTGCTGCCGCATCGCCCAAATAATAGTCTATCTCGACCAACACCGCACTGGCCCTTACAACTTTTCATTCAGGATCTACTGGCGACTCGTGCCGGTATCGCAGGAGCCTGACACCCGCTCAGTACAATACCCTTTAATATGGTACGTGAAAAGTTGAATGTAAGCCCGAAGTAAAAAAAACCTTAAATGTACCTTACTTAAATCGGTTTAGATTTTTATTAAATACTTAATAGTATTGTGGTGAGAAAAAAGCGAGGCTATAATTTTTCAGCTTTTTCACCTTGGTTTTAAATGGTAATTACCTACCTGAATCGAATAGAGTTTTCACTCTTATCACAGATTCAATAAGTTTTAGTTAATAAAAGCGTGATTTAGTACTGAAAATGTATGAGATTCGAAAAAATATCAGAATGTGCATTTCACGGTTACATAAGTAATGCCGTATTTATATGCTGCACTTTGATGTTGTCCCTTGTTTCTTAATGTACTACTTAGTATACTATTAACTGATATATTATTTATTAAGTTGAAACGTATCTATTTTTGTTTTTATACTGTAATCTATTGTTTTGAATAACCATTCCAGGGTCAAACAAGGACCTGAAGAAATGAAAATCAAAAGTTTAAGGACGTTCTTTGACTCGTGTAATAAAAAAGTTTCTTCCTATAAGTCATCGTTTATTAAAATTTATTAATTATGTAGCATAATATACTAAAGTATAAATAAATAGTATAAAAACTATAGAAATATAAAAAAAAAACGAAGTGCAATATAACTTGTGTGTAGATTGTACCACTATATAGTACATTAATTTATAACGCTATAGTATATTTTTAAATTGCAGTATCTTAAAAACTTAATACCTAATCATTTTTTTTCGTATCTTTTTCTTTTTAAGCCTAGTATGACGTACTGGCTTTTTAAAGAATCCCATATAAAATTGGCTTTGAAATTATTCTACTTTTGAAATTATAGCATTCTACTTTCCATTTTTATATTTAAAACTATGAAATTAAATATCTTAATTTTTAACAACGCACCTATACTAAACTTAAAATTAGTTTGTGTGGAAAGTTTAAGGAAAATTTATAAACAAATAGAGTTGCCGGAGCTCTTAATAGCGCCTCTTCACAGCTGGTGTCATTTTAGGTCCTGACAATTGTTTTAAGACTCCGGATGAAAGCCTAATTCTCGATTAGCACACGTAAATCCGCATTGCCATATAATTTATATATATACATTTATAAACAATCTGCTTTATTACCCGCAGCACACTAGATTTTCCAGCTCCAGTAGGCCCGACCAACATGACACCGTGTCTCACTTGCATCGTTTCGTGCAGCTGTATTACTTTCTTAATGGAACAATCTTCCGGCTGTAGCGTTGCCTCTTCCATTATCTAATAAAAACCAAATTAAAATATGTAAATTAAATTTGTCGATAAACAATATTTTTCGCTTTAATCAACAAATACATTTTGCAGGCTGAATTTGCCGACACGAATTATACTCTCCTCTCATTCATTAACGTCGATAGAGTCATAAAACTACGTCACACTTACTCGAACAGCAACTCGCTGAAGAACACCGTAATCTTCTACGGGGATCACGATACCGGGAAAAAGATCGCCGAGGATGCCCTGAAAGAGCTCCGCATCATCGGCCAAGAATTTCGGCAAGTTGCTGTCCCTCAAGGCTCGAATGAGAACTACGTCTTCTTTCTTGTCGGGGTTACTGCGCTTCAAGCTTCCTGCCATTACCAGTACACTTTTTACGGCTCTAAAGCAATTTATATTTACTACAATCATCGATGACGCGAAACGGGTAATACAGTTATTTAGCTTTTCCAGGAATAACAATTATTTAATTATATAACTTGACATTTGCATAAGTCTCAGCGTTTTACCTCATTCCAAAATCGTAATGATCTTGCTGGGACAATTGCTCGCTGCAAAGCGTATACAGTAGCGTCATTTTTTTCGACAAAGGCTTCGACGATTCAAATCCTTCAGAATACAATGTGACCTCGGCGATCAATTCTAAAGAAGTGCATCGAAAAGTGCATTACGCGCTGCGTTCTCATGCGAAAGAGTTGAAATTATTTAGCACGTTATATCGAGATGTTTACTGTAATCTGGAACCATCATAGAAACGGGACGGAACAGTGATTTCAAGTTGTCGGGTAGCTCGGTACGACCCGCGTACCCGGGATTCATCGTAATAAAAGCAGCGCATGACATCACCAGCTTAATCACTCGACCTTCGAACATGAATCTAGGGATTTTTATTTAAAGGTAAGATTTCGATTTTGTCTCTTCTCGTAAAATCGTATATAGGATTACGAAAGCAAAGAAAACCGAATCTCACTCTTTAGCTCGAATTACTTTGGCATTTCTAATGGTGATGAGCTGTTGCGCTATGACGGATAATACCTCGATGTCAATGCGATTGAATTCGTCGAAGCAGCACCAGGCACCGGATGTCGCGAGTCCGGAGAAAAACCGACCCATCATCTGTTTTTTTTATAATCATTTTAAATGAGCCAATCTCAAACGGCATCTACTGTATCTTACTCGAATGTCTCAGTTACTTTGAGGATTAAAGGCAAGGCAAACATTTTTAAAACTGTTTTTTCATAAAAAAAAACAAACTTGTTTTTATGTACCTGTTTTATGATATCTAGTTATTATAACCATCCTATTTTGTGCGACTTTTTTTATATATATTTTTTATGCGTTTAGGTATGATAATCTTACTTTGTAATCAAGTCCTTCGGAGCAGTTGAATACGACACACTGTATAGCTAATGCTTTTCCCAAATCTTTCGTCGTTTCTGTTTTTCCTGTACCAGCAGGACCAGCAGGTGCTCCACCTACATTTGTACATACAGTATGTCTATTTTTAGAAGAAAAGATTTAAAAAAAAAGATAATCGTAAGGCATTTTCGTATGAAGTTAGAATGATGACCTAAATCCAATTGCAGCGCTCCCATTAAGCAGAGGTAGCACTTGTCGGTGAGTGGCGTAATGACGAGTCGCCTCTGAGCTCCAAGGTACTCGTACCCGTACTTATACTCGGCGTTACTCATTCTAGCGAAACAATTGTCCACCGCCTCGACCCAATAGTATCGCAAAGTCTTTGACCAATCGAAGCTCAAACTGAATTAGTTACAAATGTATATATATATTGCGAGCATATTTTTTGTGCTAGCTCTTTAAATATGGATAATAAACTAGAGATGACAGAGTTCCGCGAAAAGCTTACCTAGACGTTATTTTCTTCTCGACTAGAATCGTAATGATGTCTCTCGCGTGCACGTCGACAGTGATGAGATTAATGATAACATCGCGCACGAGTTTCGGCAGTTCGCCTCGTACCATCGCTGCTAGTTCATTTAAATCCTTTTTTGTAATAAATATCATAAGGAAGAGAAAAGACAAGTAAAAACGGTATTGAAATATACATATATATTTATATATATAGTTTTTAAAAGAATGGGTAACCGATACTTGTTTTTACGGAAAACCATCTACTCTATTATAAGTGTTAGATTTTATATACAAATTGCTTTGCTACATACAATTCATCTTTCTGTTAAAAAGGTTTACCTTGTAACACCTCTCCTCGAAAGCTTTCATGTTCGCTTCCGCTTTATCTTCCTTTTGCAGGCTAACTTGAACCTCTTGTGCCCAAAATATTTGCGACACCGTCAAAACTATCTAGTAATCAATAATTCAACATAGCAATGCTTCTCTCGAATCTGTTAAATTTTGGCGATACAAATGCATGGATACAAAGCTGGAAAAGCAAACGTGAATCCTTTATCTTACGTAATTATTATAAATACCCATTATATACAATTGAACGCATTGAGTTTTTGCCATTTTACATAACCAGACCGTCGTTATGCAAAGCCGTTCAGACAAAAAGGCTCACGTTGCATTTCCTTAGCTGCAAGCAAACAAAAAAACAGAGGCGCTGGCGTGTAACCTGTGACGGAAAGTTGAAGATGACGTGTTGTCTGCCGTGCCTGGCATAAGCGACGAGCGCCTGCTTCATACTCTTCTTCAAGCTGGCGAACATCGCAGCCTCGACTTTACCAAGCCAGTCCTCGACATTCCCACGCGCTTTCAGACCTTGGCCGAGCTCGACTCGTTCGCCCTCCGGTGATATCATCGCCACTATGTCGTTGGACAGTTTTTTACTGTCTCGGTGCTGCTGCTGACCCCCTGCTTGTGGCTGGCCATCGGTGGAGGCGAATTCGAGGCGGAATATCGCGTCGAAGCACTTTTGCAGATGTCTTTGCACGGCGTGGGGATTTCTCGTCTAGTTTCGTTGACAATCGTATCGATGATCTAGCTTATGTTTTCTATTTTAATTTGTCTAACGCGCTTAAAGCTCGCGGGTAAAGTTGCTCGTTACATTGTGGATAGTACAGAACTGTATGTACAAAATTTTACGACTAGTTACATTATTTACAATTCTAATACCTGCGCTAGGATTTCAAGGAGTTCGTCATTGGATAGGAAAAAGAATCGGGGGAAGGCTATGCGCTTCGTTTCCAAATAGGCTTCGAGACACTTCAATATCGTATCCAAATTTCGGTTATTTTCCACGAGCTGCTCGTACAATCCTGGCGCCGTGCAATTCTCTAAAGCTAAGGGCATCTGGATGCAATACGAAACATATTATTTCTCTTCCACGTGTAATATATATATCTAATATGCTAAGAAGTCGACGATTTGTCTACAAACCTTCTCGGTTTTCTTCATTATCTCTTTCCAAGATTTGTCCGCCTTGATAAAAAGTTTGGATTCGACAGGCAGCTGCCGCTGAATGTCTGGAGCAGAAAATATAGCCTCAAGATACATCCACTGCTGTTGGCAGTATTGCCACTCGTCCTGAAATAATAAAAAAAAGGGAATATCGGTATTTTCGTATAGTTAAGAAACACAATCCTAATTTAAAAAGATCGAGCCTCACCAAAGTTCGGGAAAAAAGATCCAGCCTCTTCAGCCAATCATCGACTCTGCCTTTGATGTGTGCGACATACCTCGAGGCGGCAATAGTCTGCACATTTATGTTGCTATCGTCGAGAGTAGCCTGCACTTCCTCGAGCGAACCCAACACGAATACGTCTTTGGAGTCCTTATGGGGCAGCACGATGAAGTCGAGGGACTTCCAAGCGTCCTCGACCTTCTTCAGCATCAACTCGAGTCCAACCTCGGAGCTCGCGGCACTCGCGATCTCCATCAGCTCGTTCGGATAGCCAAAGGCACCGAGGCCCTCGAGTATCTGTAAACTCAGGGGCTCATCGGGCTTGAACTTGTGATTGAGGAGGATCTCGATTTTGGCCCAGTGGCGTTGTCGTAGATTCGGATTGCGAAGGTAGCCGACTATCGGGACTTTGTCCTTCATCGTTTCCACTTTTTCTGCAACGACGCGATGAGTAGGACTCTGAATTCGATTCTTGAATCCGACATTGATTTTTGGGAGTGCATTATTTTAAATACCTTTCAGAGTTGGCAAGATCTTATTTTCCGGCAGACCTTTCTCCAGCTGCATGATGTTTTTCAGATTTTTCGTAACAAAGGCCGCGATGTCCTCGACGTTGAGCGTCTCGAACTCGGCCTCGTACCATTCTTTCAATGTCTCGTCCCAAGTGCCCAGACTGTTCCACAAGAGTATGCGCAACTTCACCTCGTTGACAACTTGCTCGAGGATCTCGAAGCGCGTCATTTCCACCTTAAAAGCTTTCTGGTTGGATCGGTATTCGTTGGAGAGATTGATACAATCCGTCAGTCTATCGTTCAAGTCGTTCAGCGCCTCTAAACAAACATCGGCGTTGCTCTCGGCATCGAGAAGCCATGGTTGCTAAACACCACAAATTTAACATTTTTGTATCGAGCTTTTAAATCCTTTTAGAATTTCGTATAACTCACCGTAACTTCATCGTTGATAACTTGAATTTTATCGATAAGAATGTTTATATCGTGCGAAATCTTCTTATTGAATCTAGTGATTAATTTCGTTCTCTCTTCGAGTTGTTTGTCAACCGCAACCCTCAAAGACGTAAAGTGCACGCTAATTCCCTAAAACACGACGATCGATGTGCATTATTTCAAATCCCTACGAATATCGATAATAATTATTGATTAGACAGTTTGTAGAAAAACGTTACCAGGTAATTCGCCATATCCTCCTGAGGCGCGCTAATTCCGTATTCCTCCATGATGTCGTAAAGCTCTTTAACGTAATCCAATTGGGATTCCATGTTATCGACCATCTGCTGCGCCTTGTCGACAAATTTTATATACTCCACGTATTCTTCGGTTGTTACGGGATCCGATTCCAAGAAGTCAATAGCTTCTGTCGCTTCCACCATTAGAGCGTCTACTTCTTTTTTTCCAAGTCTATTACAAAATTTTAATTATTTGTTTCTTTATATTTACTTTGTGTGGTTCGAGTGAATAAGCAAAGCTAGTTTAATTACTCTGGCATAACCTCGGCCATAATTGCCTGCTTCTGATTTGGTCCTCGCAGTGCGCAAATTTTGAATCTCTCGAGCTGGACTTGAAAAATTCCGAGAGGCTGAACGTTAATAATACTTTTGATCTCTTCTTCCTCGGAACGGAATCGCTCGCCCCATTGGCGAAAAATGTCGCTTCTCACATTTTCACGAATAACGTTCTCGCCGAGGGCCATGTCCTCCTGATAAAAAGTGTTAATGTCCGCGAAGCGCTCGCAGTACTTTTGCACGGTGACGAAACTTTTCTCCATAGCTTCTTTAAATAATTCTTTGTAATTTCTCATTATTGGGTCTTCGTTGGTTACGTTTATTATGTCGGGTGGATCTCCGCATGTTGGAGCCTCCATCTTTTTGTTTATCATAGGTCTTAAAGATAATACAATATAATAAGGTAAAATAAAATAATAAGATTATTTAAAAACTGTTATTACGAAAAAATATTTTTCTTAATTATGTTTTAAAACAAAGCACAATTGTTATTATAAAAGAGGAAAAGAACTGCTTTGATAATCACCTCGTGAAAGAGTATAAAAGTTCGTCAGAAAGTAAAGGACTGATTCCTTGTAAAGTATCTTCCCACATCGATTGGAAAGTTGACAAAACAAACATAAAGATTTCCTCGGATGGATCTAGATGGATTCCCGATGCCTGATCGATTAATATATCTACTACAAAGTAGGGAAGCTAAAAAATTTATACTATATTTAGTAAGAACGGCTTCAGCATCAATACTTATGATATCTTTCGGAAACAGAAGGTATACCTGTTTCTCAGTTGATTGCTCAACTGACGGTCTTGCAGATTTTAGCATATAATTAACTGCCATATTTTCATATTCAGAAGCCGGTGGTAAATTCTTCATGTGCCTATTGAAAACGTCGAGCAACTCGGCGTAAGTGTTGCGCAAAAAATTTTGCATCATGAACAATCGATAAAAATCGGCCAAGTGAATGAAACTGAAAATTCAAGTTGTAAACAAATATCCATTGCTCTCTGAAATTTCATTATTATTTGATTGCAGGAAATCGTTGATGTTTGTTACGTACCTAGCGAGTCGGAAACATTTTCCCCTTTTCTTCGCCTGTTCTATGTAGCTCATTTTTAGAACACCATCTTTCGGCATCCTCCTTGTTCCACCACCTATCCAAAATTAGAGCAAATAAAATTTAACCGGTCAAAATTTAATTTTACAGAAAATTATGATTTCATTGATTTACGCATTGGTCCAAGCGCAGTTTGTTCGATAGTTATGTTCGAATCGTCCGGTGTAAATCCAGAATCGAGAAGTGACTTTAGCGCGGCATTGTTTAAAACGTTCAAAGCAATTGCCTTAAACTCATCCAGTCTGTTCTTAACCAGCTCGAGCTTACCGAACTTAATAAAAACAAAATGACGAATAGATATATTGCTTTCGTGAAAGTAAAATTTTCACTTTAATTATACATCGGTTACTAACTTGCATCTCGGCGAATAGAAAGAGTGGAAGTGGCTGGACTGTCATCGTGTCGACGAGCGTCGAGTATAAAAAAATACTGCACATCCCTTTGACCTCTAGCAGGGCTTTGCAGAGTGTCAAGTCACAGAAAAACAGTTGCTTATTAAGACAATTCGAGGCTTTTCTGATTTTCCGGTAGATAACTATTTTCTTCCAAGTGTAAAATGTCTTCCACTTACGGTATATCGCAAACGTTCGGATCTATTATTTGTAATAAAATTAATTTTTAATAGACACTGACTTAATTCTATAAGAGTTGAGATAACGGGATTACATCGGTCAGTAGCAAATAGAATCTGTACTCCCGCTCCCATAATTCGATTGGCGTAAAAGTCATTTCGTCGGGACTGTACTGCGTAACTCCGCTAGCGCCAATTGTCATGTACAGCTTATCGACGTCTTGGTAAGTTACAACTCTGCAGAATATAGTCAGTTTAACGAAATTTACTAAATTCAATTCTTATAATAGAATGCAAAAGCCAATTTTAGTGTAATGAAAAATTAAAAGATTTATATTATTTCTTTTGCCGTACTAAAAACATCATAAAATTTAAGAAAATTATCCGAATTCAAGAAAAATTGTTTTCCCATACTAAAAACATTACAAAATTTAAGAAAATATTTGAATATCTCGTGCATTCCGTTAATATCGCGGACAATAAAATTGGCCTCTTCATCCCGACTGGCATTACGTTAGTGTGCATTATTACTTGAGCGCATAAGGATTGAAAAATTCCGAGGAACGTTCAACTGCGTACATCATGTAATAAAACCCTATCTCGGGTTTGGACCGTAAGTTGTTAATCAATTCTAATTGATCAGCGAAAACCGGCGGCTTACGTTTAGGTAAATCTCTTTCAGAAATCTGCTCTAACATTTTACCTGTTGGTTGCGCTATAACTGCAGAAATAGTTAATACAAAGTAAATATATATAAGCTGATAGTAATAGAATATTTAAAGGAAAGGAAGATAATTCACTTGTCAGCGGCCTCTCTTTAATAAAAATACTCTTTCTGGCGCTTTCGCATGGCGGATCTTGAACGTCTGGTATAGGATAATATGGTTTATATATTAGTCGTCTAATTTCTTCTTGTTTGTCTAAAAATCCTGTCTGCAAGTAGAGGTACAATAAATTACAATAAAAATAGTTTTGACGGCGATTAATATTTGTTAAGACAATGAATTTGGTATTTACTAAGGGTTCGGCAATCTCCTTCTTATCCTCGATCTTTTCCAACAACATTTTGTGTGGCAGATGAAATTCAATCTCATCATCTTTCTTAAAGCTTCAGAAAATTGAAACAATTCGATGATAAAATTTTCAAAATTTCGTTCCATGTACATGCACAGTTTCAAAATTCGACACGATCAAAATACATTCGGACAAGTAGCCTGACATAAAAAAAAAATCTCCACCGCTACAAATCATCATTTGAATTAATCCAACATTCTAACTCGTATCGAAATTCGAAACCGCAGCATGAAACATCCATCCTCCAATCGCATACTTCTCATAACTCTTAGGTGGTTCGCGCCACAACCTCTTGACGAGATCGCCGGAGCGCTGCTCGCCAATGCAAAGGTACTTCTCGCGATTTCCCACGTGCGAACCATCGTCGGACGACAACGACTGATCGACCCTCTCAAATTCCGTCATACCACTTCTCCTCTCCCTTTGACAGACTTTACTCGCACAAGATATGCACAAATCCTTATACGATTATAACCTAGTCGCGAGCATTTTTTAGGTTCAAGTTTGTGCCGTCTGCGACGGGGGAAAAATTACTGCGAACATATCTGCATTGGCATTTGCCAGGACGAGGAACTGAAGTTGGCCTCCAACTATCGACTTAACAAATGAATTATCCTCATCAAAGAGGCAGCAGCAGACAGAGAGAGAGAGAGAGAGAGAGAGAGAGGGAGGGAGAAAGAGAAAGAGGTATAATCTAAGTAAGTATATGAGCGAGAGGCAGCAGAGAGTCGTCGAGTCCGGAACTGGGACGGTTCGATATATGCGCCGCCGTCTCCTCCTCCGGCCGTCTCTTTCTCTCTCTGCCCTCGATAAGATGATTTCTTGACATGAAATGGCTTTGATGAGGAGTTGACGTGACATTTGGGCACGACAGATGCGTGTATACATATATTACAGTATCTGATATGCCGATGGGTCTGCTCGTATTAACGTCGTATCTCTCTTTTTCGATCGTGCTTTTCGTTCTGTGCCGTACGATAGACATGATTGTAGGTAATATGATTTTTCAATTTAGTTTCCTACGCTGGATCTTTTTATTTATTTATTGCTTTGATGACGGTTATACTTTTGGGAAGGTTTTTGACGTAAGCCGAATTTAACATATAGAATTATAAATTTATTACTCAATAAATTACCCGTATTTTTATTGCGTCTAATATATATTCTTTGTTTGCTATATACATAGAAAAAATTGTGCGTCAATAAAAATGTATAAATATTGCATATTGCCAGTTTCACAAACTGCAAAAATAGAAAAGAAAATGTAGTAATATTAGGAGCTGTACCAATATTTCAGCTTTATAAACTGCAGACTGAAAAAGTAATAAATGTAATTTTTACTGTATTAAAAAGAAAACAACAAAATTAAATATCGAATATAAACTCGTTATTGGGACACTTGACCTAAACATTCAAACACGACCGAGTAAAATAATTCAAGAGTGGTTCAGCTTTAAGCTCCACTAGTCTCATTTTGAAAATAGTATATCAGCGCGTGGTTTTAAAAGTCGCGTATCGCTTGCACACACAGCAGCAGCAGCAGCAGCGCGGCCGTCTAAAAATACCGACTCGCACGAACTTACAGCGGAGAGAGTTTGAGCTTACGGCTTTCAGTCGAGTGCCGCGGGAGCTCCCGAAAACGCAAACGCGCCCGCACCGACGCACATGCAGAGCCTCGCCGCCGCCCAAGCTCGCGCTTTCCTTTGTACGAGGGCTCACAATCGAACGGTAACTTGTACACTTGACAATGTGGTTGACTGCGATATGGTCAGAGTGTGTGTGATGTATATTTATTAATGAGCGATGCTGTTGTGATTATCCAGTGATACACGTCCACCCGATAACGATTCGTTATGAATGTTGATCGAGTGCCGAAGTCGATCGAACTGTCCACGATGTCGCAATCGCTGAGTGAAAAAATCACGACCGAGACTCTCCGTAAGATCGCGTCGAGCGAGGAGTACGACGAGAACGAGATTCTTTGTGTGGCCGAGTATCTCGCGAGTCTGTACGAGTACGATTTCGACTACCAGTTCGGTCTAGTGACGTGCGACGATCCGTCCAAGAGTTACGCGATCGAGAAGCTGAAAGAGTGGAACGTCCGGGAAGAGCCGTTTTTCTTGGTGCACAGAAAGGGTATCAAGCATTGGGTTTGTTTGGCCATAACGTATCTATACAATTCTGTGGTTGTCCTGTACAAAGATTCGTACGGCGTGCAAATACCGCACAATCTAAGGGAAGCTATTGGGGATTGTTTGAAAAGTGAGAAGATAAGGTTCGAGAGCCATCGGGGCACGGAGCAGAGCGACGAGAACAGCTCCGGACCGATTTGTTTGAGGAACTTGCAGGTGTTGTTGAAGGGCCTCAAGTCGGAAAATATCAAGGTAATTCATGATTTACTTGTTTCTATACTTTGTTTATTTTATTCCGCTGGTTTTTAAAGAACTAATAAAAAGAAAATTGTATGTCGACGTGCACGCGAAGGTACCGCTGATCGAGAAATTCCAAAAGGTGCGATTCTGCACTCAATACGGCGTGCAGAACGTCAAGCGTGAATTCCGTCTATGGCTGCAAAAGTACCTGTTGTCCGGCCTCGAGGAAGTCGCGATCGAGCTCGTGGAGGACGAGGACTACGAGAACTTTCGCAAAGCTTTGTGCACGTTTCTCGAGACTTGCACGAAACTGCTGAAGGACACCTACGTGCTGTCGAGCAATTACACATCGATATTGAAGACCGAGGCTAAGAAGAAGGACCAGGATACGAGATACGAGACGGATCACAAGACCACGAGGGCCATTAAGGATGCGCGCGAACGTTTCTATCGGAACAACGAGGTGATCAAGAGCTTGAAGGTCGACAAGGATGATTTTGTGGATTTGGACGAGGGCAATAGGGTTTATAATATGGAGATACAGGAGAGGTGATGGATTCACAAGATATACTTATTAGCTGTGAAACTTTTATGTTTGCGAGAGTAAAATTAACCGTGGTTGTGAAAATTAGGTATCCGGAGCAGATGCAAAGGTTCACCAAGATTTTTGCAGTTTTGGCTCAAGCCGAGATGAACGAGGAGCTTGAAAAAGCACTGAAAAAGGTCAGCGAGATGCTTGCGATCGATTACGACAAAATAAAGGTGTTCTTCGAGCAGCATAAGCCACCGAAGAGACCGGACTTTATGCGAGCCGATTATACACCACCGAATACCGTTGCGGCTGTGGAAAAAGCCATCGAAGTAGTTAAATCTAAATCGAAAGGCGTTAAGGTAACACTTGTATTCTAAATTTATTGAGCGCTAAAAAAAATAAAATCTTGAATCAACTATTGTTATCTGATCGCTCTATAGGAGTCTCTGAAAGGAGACGCCTCGGACAAGAAGATAAAAAGCTGGGATCTGTTATTGTCCGAACTGGTTCTCGACGTCTGCAATACCGATGACAACTCCTCGCTATCGGCCGCAGAATTGGATGCACAGGCACAGGAGATACGCGAAAGTCTGGGGCGTATAAACAAGTACTACTCGGACTGGGCGGACAGGGGCGTGCCCGACATAAGCATGTACGCGAATGCCTGCAGGGCCGAGGAGAAGATCTTCGATACGGATCAGATTTACGAGGCGATCGGCGTATTGGACCGAGCCAACGAATTGGCGACGGGCGGTCAACGACTACGCGCACCCCAGATACTCTCAGTCCTCGTTTTTCTCAAGTCCACAGCGTCTTATCATGGGAAACTGTGTCAGATCGAGAGTGGCGAAGGTGCGTCGATTTGATTTGTAGCTTAGAACGAACTGAGAATAAATATATCTTTTATTATATTTTTGCGTGGATGTTAAATTTATGCTGTTTCAAAATAATTGATACTTCGATTACAAAAGCATTAACGATGCAAAGATTGCGTAACGTTGAAAAACAATTTTTGAATTTCTAGGTAAAACGGTAATAGTTTCATTGTTAGCGGTAATGATGATATTGCAGGGTGAAAAAACAATCGACGTAATAACGAGCAATGCCATGCTGGCGCAGGAAGGCGTCGAGAGTCGTAAATTGTTTTACTCGATGTTCAACGTGAGCATTGCCACGAACGCACCGGACAAGACTTATGCTCAGGGTCCGAGAAAATGTTACCTAGCCGATGTTGTTTACGGAAGTATAAGCGACTTTCAGTTTGATTATTTAAGGTAGAACATCAGCTAAATTATTGTACTTTATTTAAATTCAGAAAATAATATTATTTGAATACAATTTAAAATTATCTGTGACTTTAGGGACACCGCTGAAGGCTTAGGCACTTTGAGTGGTCGACAATTCGGCCGCGTTATTTTAGATGAAGTGGACAATATGCTCGTCGACAATGGACGACACATCGCTAAGATATCATCCCCTTTTCCTGGAATGGAGAATCTCAAGTACATTTATTTGAGAATCTGGAACGAGCTGCTGACCGTTGAATACGAGCTGATGGACGACTTTCAAGAGAAATTAAAGGAATTTTCAGATTTCAAGAGGGTCAAGGAAATGGCTTTGACGGAATTCATAAAAATTTTCGATGCGTCGATGATTGGCCGTATGGAGGAGAGGATAAAGAAGAATTTAGAGGTATACCAATAAGCGTTGAGTCATTTTTAGTCTTCTCAAAGCACAAGCATTATATTATTTTCATTTAAGGATTTGGACTTTAAATTTGTGCCCACTCACTGTCTCAAATACGCCGAGGGTATGGTTTCCAAATGGATCGGCAACGCCATTCGCGCTCGCTACTTCATTCGCGAGAACGAGCAGTACTCGATCAAGGAGACGAACGGCGAGTTGGCGATAATGCCGGTGGACTACAGCAATACTGGCGTAACATTGAAGAACACGGTCTGGTCCTATGGTTTGCATCAGTTTGTCCAGATAAAACACAATCTTCGCATCACATCCGAAAGTCTCACGAGCAGTTGCGTGTCCAATTACGCCTACATTGGAAAATACGGGAACAAGATTTTTGGACTTACGGGAACGCTGGGATCGAAGGCTGAACAAGATCTGCTGTCGTCAATTTACAATGTAGACTACGCGAGAGTACCTACGTACAAGACCAAAGTGTTTAAGGAACTTAACGGAGTTGTGGTGCCCGATGATGAGTGGAGCTTCGAAGTTGCTTTGATGAGCATTGGAATCATTCGAGCTTCTGGTACGAGAAGATATCCTCATCGCGTTTCTTATCGTTGTTAAATTGCTGAACTTACTTTGCAGGTCGAGCCGTTCTGATTATTTGTAAAACGATCGCCGATCTCCTCATGCTGGAGGAGCAATTTGAATCGATGAAGGACCTGTCGTGGGACTGCAAGATTCAGGTGAAGAAGTTTCAGGACGAGGACACGGCTGACGTGACTCGCGAGACTGTCTCTCCAGGTGACGTGATCGTAGCTACGAACATTGCCGGTCGCGGTGCCGATTTCAAGACTGCGAGGGAACTGGAAAAGAACGGCGGCTTGCACGTCTGCGTTGGATTTTGTCCGGATAACGAGAGAGTCAGGGAGCAAGCCTTCTTCCGTACCTCGAGACAGGGAAATCTTGGCTCCGCTCAGCTGATCGTGCGCGAGAGCGAAATCAAGAAGCTGAACATTGACACGACGAATTTGGATGAGATCGATTTTGATGAGGTTCGTTTCACTTCCTTTATCAGTGGATTAAGAATGTTAATTGGATAATGCTAAATTTAATATTTTTCTATTCAAGGTAAAAAGAAGAATCGACATTATGGAAAGGGAAAGATTGAGCGACATAAAGCACTCGAAGGTGGACGTCCTGCGATACGAAGACGCGCTTTTCACTTTATTCTCCGATCTGTGCCAGGAGTTGAAGAACAGCAACGTGATCACTTGGGGTCACTCGTATCTGATGAAAGATCTGAAAGAGTTCTGGGCATTCTGGCTGGAGGATCAGAATTTCGAGGGTAGGAAGTATTCCCTGAAGGAAGCCAGCTTTATCTTCTACAAATACAAGAATCACGATACCACTAGAAGGATTATGAGCGGCACGATATCGCAGAATCCCTACTATGGTGTGCTGCAGGCCGATTTCTTTTTGAAGAACGAGGAAATTGAAAAGGCCATGGCTGCCTTGATCAACGCTATATGCCTGAGCAAAAACGCAAACGTTATGTATCCAGGTAATTGAATTTTAAATGTTTTTTTTCGTTATAGTTCAGCTCTCTTGAAACGAAATTTAAGGCCAATATTAATATACACATTTGACTGACTCTATTTTTGTCTGGGCAGCATTCCTCACGCTTTTCGATGCTACGCTCGAAGAGAAAGGTCCATTGTTACCGAAATTCAAGAATTTCCTCTCCAAGGTCTTCGCTAGCAAATCTCACAGCGATGAAAAATCTCGCAACTTCGCAACCGAAATCTTAGAGTATCTGACGATATCGCATACTGGATTTACCGAGGAGATAGAGTACATGGAAACTCGTTATTTCGACGACGAGTACAACGACAATTTCAAGAGGATACTCGTAAAGCCAGCTAAAGGCAAGGAGAACTTACTCGTAAAGCATCTGGCTGCGAAACTCACCTGTTTGAAAGTCTATCGTGGCAATGTTGAGATTTTGTTGGAGGCTCTCGAAGGAAGCGATACTCACAGCTTAGCCATTAGCAAGCGTATTACGGATTACTTGAAAAACTTTACGCCAGATACGAAGGAGGAGAGGCAGACTAGGGATTTGATCACCGAGCCTGAATTATCGGAATTGAGTAAGTATAAAATATATTTAATTTTTCAGAATAATTTATTTACTATGAACGGAGATGAATTCTATTTGAATTTTAGGCTCGAAAGGATTGAAAACTGTGTACGCTATGAAAAAAATAGGTAGCATCCCAGATGGCACCTTGGAAAAGGCAAAATCACAGATGCTCGGTGCACTGACACTGATCGCTCGAGCGTCAGCCTTTCCACCCCTGAGTTTCGCCGTGGCTAATGTCGCTAGTGTCATGGTAGCCGAGGCTACGGCTTCGATCGTTCTCGCTCTCTTTAAAGACACGAACAATATCGATGAGATGACGCTGAAGTCCGAATACCTAAAGGGTAATTTTTTTTCAGTAAATAAGCTGTCTGATATCAAAAGCTATTTAATAATTAATTTTATTTATTTTTCATTATTTTAGGTAAATCGCTAAACTACATCGTCAGCCTTATGATTTCCGGTGCCTTAAACTTGGACACAAGCGTGAAAATATTCCTACGAATGGTCAGATGTTACAGGGAGTCATACTACTTACTCGAGCATTCGACGGATAACGTGAGACTTTTGAAGTCGGTCAATTCCACGCAGATGTCGAAAGACATTAAGAACGTGGAAAATTATGGAGAGTACGGATCGGGAAGTTGGATAAGGAAGATTCGCGTCCCCGAGGCTTTAGCGACGCACTTCTTCGAGACCGATATCGCAAACACCATCGTTGGTTCACTCGTTAACTTCGTGGTTGATAAGGAGAACGATCTTGATGGGTTGGAGAACGGTAATTGTAATTATTATTGTTGCACCATCTACTTTTTAATTACTTATGCAATTTCTAATAGTGAAAGTTATATATGCAAGCTATGTCGTCGATTGTATGAATAAATAGAATTTTCATTTTACATTCAAATACATTTTTTTAGGGAACGGCGCAGTCGACAAGATAAAAAGCAAAAAAGACGAGAAAAAACTGACGTTCTTCCATGCTTCGAGGGATTCGCAAGGTGTACCAAAGATAGAAATATATCTCATGTCTGTTGCTCCAAAAAGATTCGGTGGTTCCTACGATGACGTTCGCGGTCAATTTCCGAAAGGCGATGAGTTCATCACTGTGAATTTGGTTCCTTCGGAAGCGTGTTACAAGGACACACCGTACTCAGCGATAGCAAAGTCACAGCTGCCAGCATTGGCAATCCTCAAACGCGATTACCGAGGCCTGCAAAAGTTACGTTTCGTCGCTGGAGATAACGAGAGTGAAAAAACGAAGAAGGAAAGCGTAAGATCATACTGCAAGACACAGAGGGAGCTTTTGGGAAAGGGTGAATTTTGGATGGTGCTGAGGAACGAGATATCGGAGATTTTGGCTATTTCCAAGTTTTACGAGCTGAATTTGCAGGAGTACGCGAATTACACGATGCCTATTGTACAGATGCTGCAATACTGCAAGAATGAAGATATTGCTGGTTGTCCGGAAATATCGCAAAATGTGCCAAAAGGTCGGTTGATCAGTCAAGAGCAGTACAACGTTGTTATGCAACATTTTAAATTGAAACACGATGTGTCTTGATACTAGGGGAATATTGATATAGGTTCTAATTGAATATACATATTTTACATAGATATTTGTATAAATATTTTGGATGGAATTTATTGTTTTCTCGTTCATCTGTGAGATATACTTTTGTTAATGCGATTGTACAGTGAATAAATACATTTTTTTTATAATGTGCTTGGTGGCATTTTTTATTGTTGTATAATTAGAAAGGAATATTGAAGAATATTGATATAGGAAAGGTTGCAAAAATAAAGAAGCCGCAATTTCGCTACAAAAGGCACCCAATATAGTATATTTCATAAAGTAATAAAATACATCGGTGTTAGAGACAGTTACAATACTGAAAAATAATGTGTTATCAATCATATAATATGTACACTTGTTGACAACTTAGGATGCAGTAAATTCGAGCGAAGATCGTCGTCGTCTACCTTAACCAATCAGGGGGGATTAATTAATAAATACCTAAAGAGAGATTGAGGGCGCGATGTTGAGAGGGGGGGGGGTGTGGAGAAAGTTGTATAAAGTGACTATCGGCAAATCTTAATCGTTTGGTAATTAGGTACCGTGTTGATTACGACTGCTACATGCTATTAAGCCAATTTGCCCAATTGTTGTTTTAATTTTCTGGTTCTCTCTTGCAAGGGAATAAACAGCGCGAAAAATAAAATTAATTTACAATAAGGAAGAACTGATGGCTCGCATTCGATCCCAAAATCAATCCTTCTGCATCTGAGAGCTTGAAATGTTTGATTATAAAAAGAACGATGAACAACTGTTATGGCAGACTTTTTTCTTATTTTATACATTGATCCAGTTGAGAATTAACTATTATCACGTGATTAACTTTGAGATCGAATGCGAATTATACATTTCCGACGTAGAACTCGCATCGAAGATATATCCGTGTAAAATCGTCAAGAAATTAGTTTTCTCTCTGAAAAGCTAATAGTTATATTATTACGGCGAGACGGCTTACAATATTTTCGGATGGAAAGTTGTGTTTAACGTGTGAGATTGTGACAAGTGCCGAAAGCTCTCTGCGTGACTTTTAAGTTTCTTTATTTTTCCTTTAATTCTCTACGCTCTACGCTTTTTGTTTTCGCTATTTGATAGATTATCAACAAAGGGAAGAGAAAGAGAGAGAAAAAATGAATTGAGAAAGTCACCTCGTATATTCGTTCGGGGTCGCAAAAATACGCAAAAATAAATATCATTCGGTCGCTATCCTCGAGATATAATCGCCAATATCTGGGCGGACCGTGTTTTTTCAAAAGATTAAAAAATAAACGATTCTCTCGTCTTTAAAAACAACAACAAATTAAGGGCCTTTTTTCCTTCCTTTTTTTTTTAAAAAAATCTGTAAACAGCGTACATTCGTACGGGCGATCGTTGTTTTCACCGAAATTTTGGTACTCGGTCCGCGCGCTCATCATGATCTTTTTTTCCCATCCTTTCGCTCGTTTTTATACAACTTATTATACGAGGGCGGAAAAGACTTGTTTATAAAAATATCTCGGCGAGGAGTTTTTGCACAAAATGGATTTGGAATTCGAGGTAATACAACACACGCATGCGGAAAACCTCGATCGCGCGCACGAAATCTCGAGAGATGAATCGAAAGATATTGATTTGTCTATTGTCATACAATCGAAAGAATATTTGATCGACTAAAGGGTGGGAAAAAGGTAATTTCACTAAAAAAGAAGAAACATTGTTTACTTTATATTATATACGTTTTTCGTCCTGTGCGCGGGCCCGTCTTAGGTGGAGCTTAATTTTTTGTTTATCTACGAAGACTTTTATACCTAAGCTCCGCAAAAACTGAGCCGCGCGCCACGCAATTATAAAAAAAAACTCATAGATAAACGTTAAACTTATTTATGCATAATCAGGGTTAAAATTAAAATTTGGCTTTTAGTGTACAGGCCAGGGCGTGTTACAAGCTAGACATTACGTACTACAGACGATAAAAATTGTTTTACAAATGACTTGAGGTTAAGAATCGTAATAATTAATTATAATCAATAGTAATGAATAGTGATGATAATAATAATAATTATAAAAAAAATAATATTAATTAATATTAATGAATCTTACAGAGTACGTTCATTTTTTGATATATTATCTGGAAAACAAAGTAAGAGACTATTGGATATAATGACGCACTTACTACGTTGTATAAAACCTTTAATATATTACAATATCTTACAAAAAGTGGTATGTGTTGGTTTCTTATTTTTTTTTCTTTTATCATTTGAGATGTGCGTGATCGTTCGCTTACTTTTTTGACATTCCTGAATAATAAGGTTGAAACGACCGTGTAAGTTTGCGTGTGTTTTTCATTTATCTTGTGTGTCCATATACATATTATTCATTATCCATTAGTTATATGTGTACAAAAATCGAAAAAGGCAAATGCAAAAAATAGTCGGCGTTTCGCGGTGCACGACACTACAGTATTATGTCGTGGATAGAAAAAGAGATGATCTTTAAAAAATAACTTTCTAAATCCTTTGCCGATTGGACAAAGGACGGTGGACCCGGACGCTCCGAATCAGGAATGCCACGTTATCTTTCATCATTATACTGCGATACCTTTACGCAGCGTATATACGCAGTTAAAAAGAATTAACATTGGACGGTTCGCTTGCATTTAGTGACTTTTCTTTTCTGCGCACATTGAATTCTTTTTACGTTTATTTTAAAAATGAAAAGCTTTGAAAAGTTGCTATACAGATTCATTACAATTCAGGTAATTTTACTAAGTAACGTTTCGTTCCAAATTTTTTTGCTTTACTTTGAGATATAAACTACAGTAAAAAATTTAGAAGATATAAAAAGTACGAGTTCCAAGTTCTTAAAAAAGAAAACAAAGACAGTATAAAAATCATCGATAGCTCAAGCAACAAAACTAAGCTATTAGTTACTATTTTATTACAAAGTCGACAAGATACAATAAACAAAAAAAAGCTTACAGTACAAGCTACTCTACTCGAAACACTTAAAAATCCATATACAACACCCATCCAAAATCCGTAAAAAAGACTGCGAGCACATAATATGTATCCTCTACAAAAACGCAAGCGAACCGTCGATCCTCTAAAAAGAAAAACCTCCTCCTCATGCTCGTTACATCTATACATAATCATACACAGAGGCGGTGTCAGAATAAATCCTGCGTACACGTTTTGCTTCTTTTTTTTTCCCCCTTAGTTTTTCATTAAAAGCTTCAATCTGGAGCGGTGCAATCGAACATGTATATGCAAGAAAAAATATATATATTTATATAATTATTTATATATATTCATTCGTTTATGTATAAGGTCGCTAGGGTTGTCGCGCCGGAGCCGGCTCAGAGATTGATGGAGACATCCTGATCGTAGGGCGCGAGATTGGCCTCCGAGGAGGAGGGCGAGGTAACTGATGAGCCGCCGGCGCTCGTGGCGCCCGACATAGGCGACTGGAGCTGGGGCGTCGAGTGGCCCGTAGGTGGCAGCTGCGACGTGGGTGACTCCAGGGTCGAGTTCCAGTGGCTGCGGTCCGTACCGTCGCCCCCGTCGTCCGACACTATCGAGATGTCGGCTATTATGCCGCTTTCTGCACACAAACGCAATTCGTTACAGATCATGATCGAATGTATTTTTCAAGATGTTGAAGCGGCACTGCACATAGTGTATAGTTTCTACTCACCGACACTGCATTGACTATTTAAAGTGGTGCTTCTGTGATGAAGGCGCGGACTCATGTCCAAACCCAAGTTCAGAGTAGTCGGTGGCCCACTGCTACCTCCGCTACTCGACGACGAACTTACGGATATGACACTGTGAGGTCTTCTGCTACATCGATTTGAATCTTCGCTGCTCGACACCGCTATCGAATTCCTGAACCTCGGAGCTGCTTCGAAAATAGAGAGAACATTTTTTTAAATTAAAACCACCGACAAAGGTTCATCATTTGGAGTATCTTACGAAATAATGAGCGTATTCAACTTACTTTTTGATAATTGCGCTACGCTGATGGAACGGTCATTGATTTGATCAGCGCTGGGCCTGATGTCCAAGCACGGCTTGTTACCTATGCCCATACTCGACATTTCTGCCAGGCGCACTTCTGCAAATACAAAGGCCAAATATTATGTAGAATATTCCGATGAAGCGAATTTTGACAGACTTTTTACCATAAACAATTGTCGATCATAATACATACCTCTGTTTCTGAGCGCCTGTTTCCATAGAAGATTGCTGAGTTCCTCGGTCCATGCTTTCTTGATGTCCTCGCTGGCGCACTGCAGTGTGTAAGTGTCGCCCGGTTTTCTCTTGCGGAACCAGATCTCGAACTTTGTGGGCGAATCGGCTATCACGGCCGTCAGTCCTATATCCGTCGTTTTGATGCTGTGCTTGTAGATGTAAATGTCGAGATTCTGCAGGGCGGGAAATCGATAAACGATTAGATTAAGTCGGATACACGTGGAGAATGGAAAATTTTTCTGTTGTGTTTCGACAGATGGAAAACTGACCTTTCTATCGGGAAATCGACGAGCTTTACTAAACAGTATGAGATCCTCGAAGAGGAAAACTTGACGCAGGCACTTCCTTCCCTTGCCCTGCCAGACCAGAAATTCGTTTTGCCTGAGTAGCCTGCCTTGCTCCTTCACATTGACCTATATTAAAAATATTACAAAAAAAAACAATCAGTATCAGTACAGAATAAAGTGCATTTTTTAAAAAACTAAAAAAACTACTCACATCGCAGTCGCGCAGGGAATCCATAGCGAGCAGATCGTTGCCGTGCCTGAGCTGGAATCGGACCATCTGCTCGGCCGCCCTGAGATCGGCCTCACCCTCGACCATAGGTCTCGGACTATCCGGATCCTTCTCCTCCTTACTGCTATCCTCGCTGCTCCCTTTACCGGCCGACAATTGCTCCGACAGATCGGTGCCCGCCTTGACGAGCTGCTGCAACAGCAGCGCGTACTTGCCCATACGCTGTACCGGCTTCAGCAGATAACTCGCCAGATCCATCTTGTCGCCGAGCTCCATCTGCTTGGCCTTGAAGAAAGCCGTGCCGTACTCGGCCATCAGCGAGTCCGAGTTCGGCTTGTTCTTGTTATACAGCGCGTAGAGGTAGAACTTCTTTTCCTGCGGGAGAGATAACAAGGATTCGATTAAAAAGTTCAAAAGAGAGATGATTTTTGTTGTACAGGGAAGGGGAGAGTAGACGATTCTTACGTGGCGTAGGAAGCACTGGCCGACCATCATCGGCATCTGCTCGCATTGCTCGAGCTCGCGAAGGAAGTACTGGCTGTGGAACTCGTAAATCTTTTCAACATTGCCGAAGATTACGTTACGCTGGCCTCTCAGCGACTGCGGAATGTCTTCTCGTACTAGTTCGGGTATGTAATTCTGAAACAAAAGGTTCAACGGTTATACGTGTATATATATAACGATTGCACGGATACAACCGAGACGAATCTCTTACCTCTATTATGTACTCGAGGGATTTTACGTAGTCACGTTCAGTCTGTATCATCTCCCTCATTATGAGTAATATGGTTCTGGAAGTAAGAAGATAAAGCGTTGAGTATTTTTCGAGGAAGTAATCAGCTAGCTTCGGGTATCGCGCGGTGATTTTATAAATATAAAATTATTCTTAGAGTTTAATGGACGATCGCGGTTTAATTGAATATTTTTTTTGTTGCCGCGCTCGATAGAATATTGAGTAATAGCTCCGTTGCTTTTACGGACGAGTGATTTATGGAAGATCGGTTATTTGATGCAGTAAAAGTAAAAATGAAACTCACTCCGCGGATAATTAAGTGTGCAGCAGCTCTACGGGTGAAAGTGTTAGTCGATAATTTCATCATAACGCGACTATTAGCCGTACAAATGGCCCAATTTAAGCTGCACATATTTCATTTTAACAGCGGGCATAGTTGGCATTTTCGAAACTGTCCCAAATTTTTAAATATTCAAACGAGAATCTATTTGGAACGAGCAAGCAGCATTCCGAGTCAAATTTAATCCTCGTATGGATTTTATAAAATAATTAATTGTTTCTTTTGACTTCTTTTCCTCATAGAAAAAAACAACCTGGTATAAAATTACTTTTTAGCTTTCATGCCAGGAGCGATGCTCGGTGCGCGGTGTAGATGCGAGTTGACGGGCGGCTTGACCAGTCTGCGCGGCGGCTGGGGACTCCTGGGCGGTGTCCTGGGTGGCGAGCAGTCCAGCAGCTGTTCGGCGCTCTCGCGCAGCTCGGCGATGTTGTCCAGGAGGGCGCGACCCCCGCTACCGCTGCCGCCGCTGCTTCCCCCGATGCTCTCCATCGCACCGGCGCACGAGGCACCGCTGCTGTCGCTGTCGTCCCAGCTTGCGCCTGTCGCAATTTTCAAAACCATTCTTATTTCGGATTCCAGAAATATCATTTGCGGATGATTTTAATGGATTTTTCTAGGTTCTGTGCGCGAAGTACGTTTTTGTACACTCGGGGCGAAATAAAGCTATTTTTAAATTTTCTTTAGCAAAGGAAATAGCGACATGCTTTTATAATTAGAAGCAAATAATATAAGTATTTGAAATCTTTCATGAAACATAATTGTCTCGAACTTTCACAGCAATTGGTATTTTGCCATACCTTAATTTACGATAATCTATAGATAATTTAGCCCGAGAAAAACCGACCGTATCGCATAAAAAGAAAAAGCAGCCAAGTGCGTTGAACTCACGTTTGGCCAGCGCGTCGTCCCAAGAATTAGCCGAGTCCGAATTGGCGAGGCTCCGCCTCCTAGCCGGGCTACCTGGTGCCGAGCTCGTCCTCGTCATCTCCAACGCCTCGACGCACTTGGCCCTCGCCAATCTGCACTGCTCCAGTAGGATCTCGTTGCCCAGCTTCTCGGCCAGCGCCATCATCTCGGCAAAGTGCTCGGCCGGGAGCGGCGGTCGCGCCGCGAGAAATTGCTGCGCGCGTCTCTCGCCGGCGAGTCGCGCCTCCTGGGCCCACTCGTAAGCCCGGTCCTGCAGCAGACAGCATCGGGACGTGTCCTCGAGGTACTCGCGCCTGTCCTCGAGTCGTGCGCCGAAACTGCGCAGGTGGTGCTTGAGGGAACGGGCGAGCTCGCGTAGACCCGAGGCCGAGGCTGCCTCGGCTAGGTCGCTGCCCTTGTCCAGGTGTCTCTGTAATCACGAAGGTTAACGAACCGCTGTTAGCTTTTCTTTTTCTTTCTCGTTATTCGTGCATGTCAAATTTATGAGAGAGTGTATCTTTGGTTCGATGATTTTTTGGGATGGACGCAGGGAGTGGAGTTTGTAACTTTTATAGAACATTCTTTATTCGTACACTTGATTGGAATTTTCATAATATTTATTCATGCTTTCATTCGTATATGTCGTTAATCAACATTCAATATTGAAGTATCGACTATTGTGTGTAGGTAATCGTTAATATCAATTTCCCCGAGATAAGTAAAAAATGATTTTGGTAATTGTAAACCTTACTGATAATAGTTAGATTAATATTCTAAATGATTGAGCAGTCAGAATTGAAAATCTCATCATGCTCTTGCATTCGTCATATAACCTCGTCAATCTGCAAATTAGAAAAGCGTCAGAGGGATAAAATGCATCTAATATATAAGCGAGCGGAATAAAAGGCCTTCGTCAACGACACATCACAGACCTTCACAACATATATGTATATATGTACGAGTGTGGCAGTGTAACGTACGCCCTTCTCAATGCACAGAGTGAGATAGAGAGAGAGAGAAAGAAAAAAACTAATTGGACCAAAGTGCTGGAGCAAAGTTAAATTAAAGAGCAGAATAGGTATTGGGTTATCCTTTTATCGCGGCGTTGATTGGCAGGCGTGACTGTCAGCGGAGCGACCGACGCCCCCCAGGAGAGAGAGAGAGAGAGAGTGAGAAACGACATATGGGAGCAGGCGAGACGCGTGCGGCTCTGTGCTATCGTTATATATCCTTAATTTGCCCGACGGCTGCTGCTCCTGCATGCGTGCCCTCGTGTACGTGTATGGAAAATATTCCCACAAATGTACATCGAGTGACTGTGTGTGTATGTGTGCGCGTGTGTGTGTGCGTGTCGATGCGTGAATGTGTGCCCATAACGGGAGCGATGATGCTGGCGCTGTTTGATCTATCCGCGGAAGCGTTAAACGCGTTGCGACAGGCAGACGTGGGATTCGTTACTCTTTTTTTCGGTACATGTACCGTGTCTCTTGTCGTGTCTCGCGTATGGATATGGCACTACAGACCGACGCGATATTTGTTCTTTATTGCTGAGTGGAGGATAAGGTGGTTGCACGCACACTGTTCAACATCTTACTGAGAATATCGTGAATTTTCGTCCTGCGCATCGAATCGTTTTCCCCTGCAAAGGTATATTACTGCGTCGCGAAGTAATGGCGTACAAAGGCAATTTCATCGGTTAAGGGGAGTCGCTTGCGCGCACGTGAGCGCCGAAAATTAATAAAGCCTGCATGGCTGCGAGGCCGATGAGAAAGGCCATATCGGTTCTCCTGTATATTATACAGTCCCGGAAAACACGGGAAGCGAGACGCGACGACGGCAGACAATGGAAACTGGCTCGGGCTATGTTGTATAACCCGGCACGCGCCGTAGATATCGCTTCTAAGGGGGAAAGATGGTTCATTGTACTTCCTCTCTCGTCTCTCGCTTTATCTGCGTTTCATTTCCTGCGCGAGTTTCTATCAATGGACACACGCGCGTGCGGTACACACGCGGAGACGATGAGCATCTGCGCTTTCTTGGATGGATTATACGAGAGAAACGTCCTAATGAACGAAGCTGCTCTGCAGTGTTCGAGCGTTGCCTTTTTTTCACCTTGTAGAAAATGATTCACAGAGGCATAATTCGTTACGGTAGAGCAGCTTTGTAAATGAATTCGAATGTTGAATCGTTCGTCGAAGGTACATAGTTGAACTGTCGGATGGCCAAACATCGATCGAGCGATCGATCATTTTAGAAACGAAATAATGTATTACGCAATCGTTTCATATTCATGTAACGCGAAACTCTGTATTCGCTAAAAGAAAAAAAAAGAGAGGGACTGTTGAGAAAAAAAAAAAGAAGGAGAAGTCATAGGCGCGTGTAAACGTCGACGAGTTAATTAAACTCTGTTGGGCCGGTTCAACAAGGACTCGGCGCGCAACTCCCACGCCGTGCAACCTGAAATATACATTCTGTAGTCTCTCGCCATGCGGAAGCGTCACATTACGCCCGAGGGGATATAATAGAGCTGCGAATTCGAGCGTCACGTGCGGGTATATATATACACACAAACGGTCACGTGGCCCAGCTCCCCTTTATGCCGAAATCAATGCTCCTCCGACAGTTTAAATATTTGGCGT
Organism: Megastigmus dorsalis; assembly: GCA_900490025.1. NCBI lineage: Eukaryota > Metazoa > Arthropoda > Insecta > Hymenoptera > Megastigmidae > Megastigmus > Megastigmus dorsalis. Next base: position 49,118 of record UELU01138950.1, read on the forward strand.
CCTTTTACCTTTTTTTTCCTCCCCGTGTGTTTGCAAACTGCACTATCGCCTTTCTATTGGACTTGTCCATCGCTTTGGTGTATAAATGTTCACCCTTGTCGGCTCTCGCGTGCGTGCACGAGCATACAGACACCGCAAAGTCGATTGCGCTTTCACTGATTGCGATGTATACGGACTACCTTTTCTCATCGGTTGTCGTTTTAATTATTTATCGACGGCCGAGCGAAGTGAAACTGCGTTTTTATGATTTATAGGGGTTTTGAGCGCGAGGATGTCTTTTTTTTTTATGGCGATGGTTTATGAGCGTATCGTTAAGCGAATTCGCGTTGAGATAAGTGTTCGCGCGGAAGACGAAGTTTGCGCTGTGAATTGGCTATGATTTATTGTGCATGCTTTTAATGGATGAACAGTTATAATGATGAAATTGTCAGTAGGACAGTTTTAATTGTACCGATTGGCTATTTTATTTTTATAGCGCTTTACCGGTTACGCTCTTATATTTCTTAAGGATTCATTGTAAGTGGAAATTGAATAAATCTGCGTGTGAACGGACCAATTAAATTATACGTTGTACAGTATATTTCCGTATATATTTTGTAGTTCGAAACCATGCTCAATACTAAAAATACGTGGAATTGTAATTTGTGTCAAACAAAAAAAATCTAAGCACTCGCTAATTACCAGCGTCCTCCAACCGAAATCTAAACTATTCTCTCCCTGCTCGAGCACACAGCAGCAGCAACAGCATCCTAGGTCCATTTCTCCGAAGAATACCTTTTCGAGTTTCTCGACCCGAAGAATTTTCCGATGCGCGCGGTGAAAGAATACTAGTATAGTGGAATGCGCGCGTTCCACTATAAGGAGGCCCGTGTGCTGCACCGGCTTCTACCTGCTATTTTTTTTCTTTCCTTTCTTCGGAGAGCAGATGCGCGCTCGATCGACCGTCCCCCTTTTTTCCGCCGTTTACCTTACCGGAATTCCACTGATTTTCTCTGACTTTTATCGAGTATACTCAACTGCCATATGCATCTTGTTTGTTTACTTTGCGCGGACGAATCGTTATTTTAAGTGAAAATTATGTAAGACGAAAAACTTGTTAAGCGAAAGCTGCGAATTCATTACTTGCGATGTAGAATAAAAAGCGTATAATCCATGAAAGGGGAAGATATCAAAAGGAAGCTTTGGCGTATTCGAGCGTCGACTCGCTAATGAAAAGGCACCAGCTCTCGCTTATCCTAGAAATTAATACCAATGCCATAACTCACGCGGACGCGCGGCGATATTTTAATCACGAAAGTACATCGATCCCGCGTCGCAATTTCCAAGGACCGCCGCGGCGACGTCGTCCCCCGCAAATTTACGACCACCGCCTCCGTGTCACTGGCTTCTTACACGCGTAAATATCGCCTGATATTAGAGAAAAAAAAAAGGAGGCGACCTCGCCAAATTCGGCGGAGCCACAAGAGTCACCGCTTTTTATCCGCCTTCCTCTCTTTCATCTCTCGTTATTTAGGAATGATTATGCGCGCGTGGGCGCGATTGACGCGCACAGCAGTTTGCTCGCGGATGTTTATTATAGGTCGCTAAAAGAAGTTTTGCCTTTTTAGACGATCCTTTGATCCTGTGTGACTAACGCGAGTTTTTCAGCGCTCGGTCGTTCAGCTTTTTTCATGCCGCGCGTGGTATATATAGATAGAGAGCCTTTCCTGGGTTTTAAATTAAAAATTCTTTCCTAGTTGTGTCAATGACTGAACCAGCTTCGTTTAAAGGTGCTACTTTTTTTCTTACTTTTTTATAAGACTATTTTTGATTCGATAAGTTTTTTTTAGTTTCATACTATAAAGTTTCTTGTTACATTATTAATTTATAGTTAGAAAATACAGATTTTAAGCAAAATATTTTAAAAAATTTAAAGAAAATACTTCTAAGCTTAAACTTTTTTCCTTATATATACTGAAACTATATTATTTAGGATAATCAAGGCTTAAAATAAATCCTAAAATTATTTAGCACGTACTCAAACGTAAAATCAATTTCAAACAGCGTTTTGCATGCTACACTTGGAGAACGATAAGCGTGCATATCTCAAAAATTCAAGCCAGTCCGTCCGCATTAAGCGACGGCCCGTCGGGCATTGCAGTTCACGGCGCGTAATCTCGACGGGCGTCGCGTCGCGCCTCTAGCTGTATATATATATACGAGGTGCATAGTCGCGGAATCAATTAACGCGCCCCGGCAATTAGTCGCGAGTCTCGGACCGGCGCGACGTCTTTGCCGCGGGTGCGAATGATTAATGCGCGCGCCAGTAAAGTCTTGCGCTCTCTGATCTCGCTTGAGCAATGCAGTGCAGCGATTCAACTCCCGTGATTGAAGGGGCTGCCAAAGGCTTTTGAGTTTTGACATGGAGCGCATTTTGGCGACTGCCTCAATTTTGATTGAAGCGAGAGGTTTGTTAGATCCTGTCGATTGTTCAGATTGGTTGTGTGTGCCTGCAGTGCTTAAATATAGATGTATAAGCTTTGTGAGACGGATGAAATGTAATGGTTAAATGCCATCAGCTACAGTCGGTTTTATACACAATTACGTTGAAGAAGAAAAAAGAGAAAAGCAAGTTTTGATATATAGATGTATATTTTTGAATGATAATTCATGATTCTGCAACTATTTAATATTTAAACTAAAACTTACTATTATTTGATAAAAAAATACTTAAATAAAAAAGGCTTCACATGCTAAATGTAAATACATAATCTGCAGACACCAGTATTTTAAATTATGTATCTTACTATACAAAAGCCATTACGACAAAGTGGAATACATTAAATGTCAATCACACGAGAATTCAGTCCATTACAAGCCATAATACCGATAATAATTAATATACAACATGTATAAAAAAAAAAGAAAAGAACGAAGTGCAACACAACGAGGGGAGCAAATTGTCGCGCGATTAGTCGCGGCGCTTAACTGCAATATCGCTGCAACTATGATAATTACCTCCACCCTCAGACACTGTAATCACGTAATGAAGAGCAGTAGAACTTGGAATGATCGAACGATCGTCGCTCGTTCGTTAATAATAATTCGCGTCAAGGGATACCGAGTCCACAGTCGCATCGCTATACAGATCCACCCGATCAACGCTAACGAGCTTGTAATATCCTCGCGAGAGCTACGCATGTACACACATCGATTGGCCATATACTATCAATTAGAAAATTACCGTTCACACGCTATGTATACGGATTCCTTAGATTTTTTCTTCTTGTCGTATGGTAATTCATTAATTATACTTTTAATCTGCAATATAACTTTATTGCGAGGATATTAATTTTTAGGTTTTCTTTTTCGACGGGGCATTGATGGGTTGATGTAGGTTATGGCATGATTAGATTTAATAATTAGAAATGTATGTATGTAGGGAACGCGAGCCAACTAGGATATTCAGTCCAATGAATATATTGGATTGCCACAGGGTATAATATTAATTTAGTTCAAGAGCATTGATAGAAATTGCATTGTTAACTATTTCACTGGTAATAAAAAAAGAAAAAAAAACAGTTATATTTAAAGTAATCGACACTGTTGATCTATTTTATGGCCAATGAATTTTCCCGCTGTGCATTATTTAGGTCAGCATTTGCGATATAGAAAGTTAATATTAATTAGCGTCGACGCCATATTATATATTTGAAAGTAGCAGAATTAATCCAGTATTCTAAGCCGCAATGCAAAAGCAATTCTGGTTATATGCACCATCAAAAAATATATTCATTCGAAAAGTATGTAAAATTTATTACGGCAAAAGGAGCAATAAATGCACTAAATCGGTATAATGGTCGAGAGGGGGGAGGGCATGGGAAAAGGAGTTTGCGAAGATTAAACGATCACGGCGTCGACCTTTAATCTCGCGCTCGGACGCGTCGCTATATATACGTTCCCTCCGTCGCAGCCGCGGTGGATATATCTCGTCTTCTTGTGTCAAGGATGAAGGTTCGGATCAACCGGTTTCCCCATCTCGCGGCGGCCTGCACTCGACACGCGTCCAACGATGTGCAGTACCGCAGGATACTTTGCCAAGCGGGGTAGAAACGAGTTTTGTCGTAATGAAGGCGGCTACAATCTCCCGAGATTAATTCTTTTTTCCCTCCGAGGGCTTATATAAAAGATCGTTTAGTGAAATTTGCGTTAAGAATGAATTTTACACCGCGGAGAGATTACGGATCGTTATCGATTCTTTATTCTTTTTTTCTTCTTTTTTTTTTCCATAAAATACCGCATCTTATTTCATCCGAATGATGGAATTAAAGGGATGTCGGATGGAGCAATGCTCGCGCGCGCGTCTATGTGTCTGGCGTCGCATTATCTCTCGGCGAGTATAGCTACAGCAGCAGGCGTAGAAAGGCGAGCGTATACACTGCGCACGCATAATTGATCGAGCGTGAAACCTAGATTAATTAAGTTAGCCGAGAGAGTCTCGTGCAGCTCGGACAAGCCTCGCGGCCGGCTTGGAATGGTCAATCCTTTATAGCTGTCGAGACAGTCGGCTGATGCCTTTTGTGTGTGTCCCCTATAATACGCGCGAGCCTTGATTTCATCCGTTTTATTCGCGCTATACAAAGATTGACTACTTTGTTGCTATGTGTGTGTGCCTGATTGTGTGTGGGTGTCTGTGTGTGCTATTGAAATATGTGGATTGAATCTGTTGAGTGCATGCGATTGATTAGAAATTGGGTGGAGAAATGCATTGGGTGCAATGTAAATCTTAGATATTTATGGGGTTATTTATAAATTGAATTCGCGGTAAGGAGATTCGTTTAATGTTAACCTACTTTCTATATATATATATATATAAACCTGATGTCACCGGTTTCTTATTTATGAGCTTATTTGATTTTACTATTTCCATTTTTTTTTCGGTTGGTTATTTCGTGTAACCCAATTATTAAAAGCGTAAGCAATCAAATAAACTGACCTAGTCTAATTACTATATCTTTATTGGAGAAAGGAATGAATTATAGGTATTTCTATCTTTCCATTTTACTGATATAAAATACTGGAACCGTAAAAAGGTGTTTAAGTATATTGTTTAAAAATAATTTCTAAAGTAATGCTTCTAAGTTAGTATTTTTCCGAACTCGGTTACTTTAATGACACCATATTTTACAAATCGTAAATTAAAGTCTTCGAGGACAGAGCATCTAAAATAAATAAAGTGACCGGGATAGCTTTATACAAAACCGAAAGAGTTGAAGTTGAATCTATTATCTACGGTAGATTTACTATTCAGCGCAGCCAGAGATACTTTCGTGCTTTTACCGTCTCACTTTTTATAAGCCGCGTAAAAATAAGATTTATCTAACAGTGGTTGAAATAAATTTTTTCTATGTAATATATATCCATTTAGAAAAGAAGTATTCCAATTACTATTTTTGTGAAAAAAGCAGCCAGGCTATACAACTTAATTTTCCGTACAGTAGGAGTTTCCACAAAAAAAATGTTGAAATAACTCCTTACAAAGTATAAAAATACTGGATATTCTCATAAACTATGCACGAAAAGAAAAAAAAAAACAGTCATCAAGAACAGACTTTAATCGTCAGTAAATAGCATATAATATACACACACAAAGTCCCCGATGCGCAGCGCGCGAATTCCGCGAGAGATAAGAGCCTCGACCACGCGACTTTCTAATTGCCGCAGCCGTTTTATCTATTATGGACCGCTGGCCGTGCGAGCTCATCTGTTTCGTCGCTTTTCCGAACGAGATTTCCGCATTTTTTTCCTCTACACCAAGTGTTAATATAAGTGTCCGCTAATGGAGTGAAACGCACCTATTTGAGCTTCGTTGTTTGTTCCTCGCGGGGAATTAAAGGATGATAATCTCTTCCGGATAGGAAGTTCACGTGTTTCTATAATATAATGGCTTGGGGATATCAGTCGCGATTATCAAACGAGTTTCCGTTAGCGTTAAAAAAGTTGCGTTTAAGTTAATCGCTCGGCTTTTCTTACTGACAATAATAGTATCAGAAATTCAATAGATCAAGTGGTGCGCGGTTACTTTTTTGTGTAGATATCGGGTGTTTTTCATACATTGTTTCCCGAACGCGATAAATAAGGACTGCGAGCGCGAGTAATTAAAAGCGCTAGAATGATTTGGTTTATTAATTTTCAGCGGATTGTCAGCGAGTTTTGTCCGAGCTACGAGTTCGCGAGACCGTATAAATTGCACTTCAAACGTCGGCACGATTAGATAGAAACGTCTCACGCGCGTACCATTGGAATTCAATTATCCTTTTAGATTAGATTTAATTTTCCCGGTACGTCTGTGCGTCTATGTGTGTAATAATAATTCTAGTTGCGGCGGTAGGTATATTTATTAATCTATGGATTTTATCTCCCGCGGGCATTAATTAATTTGACGTTTATAGAGACCATTTTTGTCGACCGCGACTTTTATCGAGCTACTGAATTTTTAATATTTACAAAAGTGTACTCTCACTTTGGAGGTTGTTTAGTGGGGATTATTATACGCCACTGAGTTACGCGCCGTGTGTTTCCGTCTGTGGCTTTTATACTGAATAGAAATCAGAAAATCAGTTTTTATCGATTTGTTCATTTTCGTGTTTTATTATACGGATATTTAAAAATTGTATGTGCTAATATATTTTGTAAATAATATAAGAACAATTGAATAATTTTTAAAGAATGTTTCAATGTTCAGTTTTTAGATATCTTATACTGCACATGAAGGGAAACTGACTGAGTATCCAGTTACACAAGTCCAAGGCAGAAACCATTCGTTTTGAAATCGTGATACCAATGTAGCATGATTACACTCGCGAACAATGCATAATTCTCAAGTTCTTATTTTATATTTATATAAATCATTTTCACTCCATAAATTCAAGCAAGGCTCCAATGTTTACCCAACTTTCATTTCTTTTTCCCTAATACTCTTTTCTATACCTATTAATAAGCATTAAATAAATAATAGACGTAATCATAATAATAATAATCATAGTTCCGTTCCACTTAAAGGAAGTGAAGTTTGAACGAGTCGCGACAGTGAAGTGAGAGTAGAGAGAATATTGCATTTTCGAGAGCGGATATAACGGGGCACGCTTTATCGAAAACTCGGGATTAATAGCGGACAGCGTTGAGGAGAAATTTTACCATAGCTGAAAAATTTTGATAACGAAATGATTAGGCGAACAAAAAGAAATAGAGCGGTTTTTGGTTTGTGCCTGCGCGGCAAGAGCTGCCACACTACAAAGCAATTAAACGCGATTCTATATCCAACGAATAAATATCAATCATTTTTGTATCTAATTGAAAATGCATCATTTAGATAATCAAAATTGTAGTACACATATATATCTAAATTTTCGAGAAAGTTCGTAACTCGATTAAACTGCACACCCGATAAATTTAGAAAACGTTGACAAAACACCACGTCGAAAGCGAAAGCCGCGCAATTCAACAGTGGCATCGCGGATCCCCAGAATCAGCTTTCCCCAAAAGAGGCACCGAAGCGTCTCCATTTTTATCATCCATAAATTGAAGCTTCCGTCACGCCTACGTCCACGCGAATATATACGTAGACCGCTGAAACCGAAGGTTCGCCATATACCGCCGATAGCTCGATAAACGCGCACCGAGAGCCGCGATATTCGCCCGATAACGCAGCGTTTCGCTGGACTGCTTACGCCAAAGGAGGGATTTTACGATATACCGCGAGATTCATTCGGCTGTTTGTCGGGCGGAAAGATATTGCTGGGGAGGAACAGAGAAATTGAGATGAGATGCACGGGACGATCGGTGCGCGGTTTGTAATGAGGAGAAGTTTCGGAGGATTCCTTGTGCGAGTTAATTTCGTGCATCTTGTTGTGATCGCGTGTTCGATGGGTCTTTAAATTTCGAGTAATATAAGATTTAAGTTTTGCGGCAAATTATATACTTGTATTAAAGGTGTTACGATATATCGGTCGTAAAAGGTTCGACGATAAAGATTTGTAAAAATTAAGACTTTTTGCACGAGTATCTTTTTTATATTATCTGGAAAAACCAGCTTTACGTAATTTAATATACGCTCTTACAAATATGTAAATCTTTGCCGAGTACACACACGGCGTGACCAGACCTCAAATGTTCACACTCGCCTTATCCTAAACCAATTTCAATTGAAACGCTCTTTGCTAGTTCAACACTGGGTAATTGATTTTAAAAGTGGAACGATATTTCGTTTTCTTTTGCTGTATACAAGATTACTTTTCCTTTTTTCTCACTCTCTCTCTCTCTCTCTAGATCAGCGGCTCCGACACCACAAGCATTTATTTAAATTAAATGCGGGCATACATCATGCGAGCTGTAGAAGAAAATTTCACTCGGCTCTCGCGCATAACTCGGTTAAACATTTATCAATTATCACGCACTGAACGCGGCGCGCTGCTTTGAGATCCCGATGAAATAATTAAACGACTCGCGCACGTCAACACACACACACACACACATAAAAGCAGTTCAAAAGCACCGTTTTCACTCTGTCAACGTGGCGAAATTCGTATTGGGACGAGTTTGTAAAGCAGTCTTTCATCGCTTATATATATATATATATATATCGCGAAAAAAGGAACAGCTATACATGTATATTTATCCGGATCGAAGCGAGTGGTGAATCAATTAATCGCGGGGGTAAGGTTTTCGACGAAGCGGTCCGCAATCGTTTCATTTAAATTGCATAGATATTCGCTTTTATTGCTTTATCCGAAGTTCATAAAATACGTTACGACTTGGCTATAGCTCCAAGACCATATATACATTTTTACGAGTCCATATCTTTGCACCGATGGATATTGAGATTGCAGAGTCAGCGCATTTAACGAACATTGTTCAGTCACATGCTTTTACTGAAAATGAAAGTCCAGTGTGTACTTGCATTTGTTTAAAAACAAAACAAAGAAAAAAGATCACGCGATTAATTTTTTGTTTTCAATACTCGAACAAAAATCCCAACGCGCTAATCAAGCCCGAAAGCTAATTGCAAGTGACATCAGCTCCGACAATCGCTTCAGGGAAAAAAAAGCCCGTCACGATCTGCTCCGGCAAACTAAAAGCTCTTCCACTCGCGGAGAGAAACGTGCAGGCCGTGTTTTTTCGGTATAATACGCGCGCGCCCCGAGTCTGCCCCAACTCATAATAAACGGCCGCTCTCCCCCCTCCTCCGCCCTCTCTCTCTCTCTCTCTCTCTCTCTCTCTCTCTCTCTCTCTGATATGTATCCGACAATCTCGCGCTCGCGGCTGATGCCTTGGACACACACACACATACTCTCTCATGTATATATATGTATAGGTGGTGTAAGCGAGCGGTCGGAACTATACGCGAACGCGGCGGGTCTCTGACCAGAGTGGAATGCCGCGTGCAAGAAAGTTGCACCTACATGCGTGCCTCTCTCTCTCTCTCTCTCTCTCTTTCTCTCTCTCTGCGGCTCACGTGTGTACAGTTCGGCGAGTTTGTGTGTACGTACGAATGCGAGAGAGAAAGGGAGAGAGAGAGAGAGAGAAGCTGTAGTGCAGGAGTTAGATGGATGTAGAGAGAGAGAAGGAGAAGAGGACTGGAGAGATGGGAGGTTTTAGTGGTCTTTGGCCGAGGTGGAATAGCGTATGTTTTTAGATGAGGGTTGAAAGTTGTGTGTTTGACGCTAGTAGGTGTAACATTGTGCGCGACTGTCTTTAATTTGTGGAATTGATTTTTTTTTGTCTCGAATCCTTAATGATTATGCACGAGCTGGTAATATTAAACTGTTTCTCAAGCAAATTTGCAAAAGCGTATTAAATTATATAATTACCCGCGACATAAAGCGTTTTTTTTTATCTAGCATTCAAAGCTAACCACTGCTATAATTAAACGATCGCGAACTTTTCCACTCATTTTTTTTTAAAAATTGCATTCAAGAATCATGTTTACTTGCCAACTACTGTTAGTTGATCATTCACAATTCGATTGACTAAACAGACATATATATACAACAAGGGAAGAACACAGAGTAGAAGAAAGTCTCAAACAAGTCCCATTGTTCTTTGGATGCAGCTCGCACAGGATGTTACATGCCTCTTACACCTGCACAATGACCCGAGTCACTGTATAAAACGGCCCGATAATGAGTTCTACGGCGAGATGAAAAGAGTCTCTAGCCATGCCAATGTGCGCCATAGAAAAGTGACGAATTCATTCCGGGAAAGTCGCGGTTCTTGATAGTGAGCCGTTTGACAATTTCGACCTCGAGTTACAATTTGAAAGTCTACATTTTATTGGTATTTTTATCGCCTCGTTGTCGGCAATGTTCAAGCTATCTCTTGTCGCTATTTTAAAATCCTGAGAAAAATTCATAGACAAATGTGTATAATCGAATTCGACATCGAACAAATAACAATGTCCGATCACAAATATAATACACCGCAACCAGCATTCTAAACACAAGCGCAGACTCCGATAAGGTAAATAACATTCTCTTCTAAAGTCAAGTCTCTCTCGAGCGTCTCTAAACGTCTGAGAGCAGCGCGTCGCGAACACACACGCTGCGCGCAGAATGCGCACTTGTACGTATATATATATATATATTCTTCAAAGATGCGCGTATATAGAAGGCCTCGGGAGTCGTGCACCGCTTGGCAGGCTCGTAAACGCTCGGTGCGCAGAGACGCGCGGGAATCCATCGATAGGTAAAAGACCCGCGATCGGACCTTCCCTTTCATCAGTGCCTATATATATACAGCGAGAGACGCTGGCCGATGTGTTTATGCTTTCTCCGCGGAGGCTGTGTTGTACGAGTGCTGCGGCCGTGTACTCGCGTGGAGTCTCGGGGAATTTGTTTAGAATATAATGCGAGTTTTATTGCTGCGCAGCGAGAGTTAATGTACTGACTCCAGGCTTCTAATTGTTTAGTGTATAGCGGGACCGTCGAATAGGAATTATCAATACTTTGGACTGTATGTACGATATTGCTGGAGAGAAAGAATACTATAAATTCAACGCGAACTCATAACTCATTCCGGACGAATTTCTCTTGCACAATTTTAATGCTATTTTCGAAATCGACATATGTACTGCACACGATCCAGCTCGTTCAATCAGAGCGACTATATAACAGACATTCCATCCATGCACTGGGGCTCATAAAAAAGATTTAATTTCCGTTTTCCAAATCAATTATAAGAAAGAGAAGGATGCGCAAGAGGCATTCGACGTATGCGCGCGAAGAAGAGTCTGCTCCCGAGTGCAGTACCACCCAATCGTACAATGTGTACCAGCAACAAAAAAAAAAAAAAAAAGAAACAAAAACGAAGACCCTGTCGCTCATTCACAACGAATTTCAAGCCACTCGAAGCGACCGTCGACCCCGAGCGATCGCACAATGGATCTTTTTCGTTATATGCCAACAGACGGACGCATCCATTCGAGACGCGCGTCTCTGCACTGCAGAAAGAGAGAGATAGAGAGAGAGAAAGACACTACTGCAAGTACTGCAAGCATCAGGACAGATTTATAGAAGTACCTTCCGCGTCTTTCATACAACTTTGCTTTTTTTTTCCGATGAAAACTGGGGGAGACGGACTGCTCGTGGCCTGTACAAAGAGGCCATTATTGCGTCCTGTGTACCAGTGGAATATGGCTATAAAAAGACCATCAGAGGACATGCAAATTCTTCGCGAGTTTTATTAGAGTAGAGCACGGTCTCTCTAACAGCTCTATTTTGCAGAAACAAATCTTGTTGATTAACAGCCTTGGGAGGGTAAGAGTCAAGGTTATGCACGAGAGACAAAATTTACAGGTGATCGCGTCGACAGGTGCATAGCGATAAATACCGGGGATTACGAGGGGGGCAGAGGGGCGCTGCAGAGAAACTCGTTTCCAATCGTCGATTTTTTTATCTTCACCCCCTCTCCCCCTCCCCCTTGCGAGAAAAATATTCGCGATATATACAGATGCTGGACGCTGACAGAGAGAGAGAGAGAGAGGGGGAGAAGACCTTGAGCGTCAGTAGGGCATTAAAAGTCGCTCGCGAGTAAAAACGATATATCGTATCATCGGTGGGTTGGACTCGCGACTCGTCCGATACATCTCACTCTGCGCGCACACGCGCACAAGCAAAGCAAGCCATTTTTAACGGCTATTTATAAGACACGACGGCCGGTGCATACAGCGGCGCGTATGGGGCGTTTTTTTTTATTACAGTTTGCACGATCGGCTCGTAAATTCGGTACCGCGCGCGACCTTGTGCACCGCCCCGCCGCGAGGATAATCAAATTTTCATTATAGCTGCGTTGCGCTTTTAACGACTTATGTATAAGGGAATGCAGCTCGTGCTAGAGCTTTGACGTAAATTCGTCAGTTGGGTGACGTTAGGAGAGAAAGAGAGAGAGAGAGACTTTGTCGCTATTGTTCGAAAGCAGATCCGCTGATGCTCATCTGGATGATGGCAATTAATTTTCTATCAACTGTTACGTTGCAGCTTGGATATTAATTGCTGTGCAGTGTGTCTTGAGCTGCGATTGACGCAACTTTGAGCGCTAGTTATTTTATTTGATGATCGTAACGTAATTGTATGTTCGGGAACTATTGCTTTGCTTGCGGATTATAATTTTCTTTGTCACGGAATGAAGACTATATGATCTTTGTTCTTTTCTATAACGACTATTTGATTTCGGTGTCAGATGTATTAAAATTCTTGTATACTTATACATGCTGTACCGCACGAACCAGAAATTAATTTTGAATGTTCGTATACGACTCGTTTTAAAATACAATGCCGCATAAACAAAATACACGCTATTCTAATTTAGAAATCCATTCAATCAGAAGGTATACTTTTTCCGCGAATATAACGAGACGGCCGCGATGACACTAACGCCCGGGGAATGAAACTGACAAAAATGCTAATCAGCCACCAACGCAAGAGAACGCTGACCCGAATAAACGCCGCGGCCGAGACGTATTTTCTTTTGTATTCAAGCGTGCTCCCCCTTCCCGCTTACTTATACTTACTTAGATTCGTAAGTTCGATTCAGTCGCGCGCGGTGAGTAAGTGGATACTTTCTCTATTCCCGAGATTGACACAAACAACATTTAAATGAAATAAAAGCGGGGGATTTTTTTTTAGTGAAACCGACAAAAGACTGACCCCGTTAAGTGGCTTGACACACACACACACATACACTAGCGAGTAGCGAAGATTAAGAGGAGCATCGCGACGAGAAAATAGAAATTAACCGTTTGAAAATTAGAAAAGCGCGCAATTCTTTATTTTCCCATGATGATTTTCCGAAAGCAAAAATATGTGCGCGCATGTGTGCGTGTAACCAAAGGCCATAATTGTATACTAAACGCACTCTAGAGACACACGCGCGAGTTTATCTTAATTTCTGCGGTCGTGATTTCTGATTTGTATTTTTATGGATTTTCCCCTCTCCCCAACCCCGACTTTCTAATGCAATTGCGCGTAATTAGTATAATTTATAGCGATGCATCGCGCAACACGACAATGTCCGCGCGCCGTTTAAATATTCGATGATTTATGGGCTTTGCGAGAGAGAGAGAGAAAGATGATTATATTGCGAGGAATAATAATTGGCGGAGCTTGACGCCGAGAGTTTTCTAATAAAATCAATGTGTGCTTATCGGGAGTGTAATTCGTACATGGGATTCTCTTCGATCCTTCGTGCAAACTTTTTTGTCGAAACAATAAACATTCATCGTGTGTCTTCGCGCAAAAACCCACCAAACATCGAAATAGCAGAGAAAACGTCTCTCTCGCATCGATCCCCTATATACTTACATTCTCGCAGCAGTCAACCGCGCGATCAAAATGCAAATGCGCGCGCGGATCTATCGAGAACCGCGAATCTGCCTATAACGGACGTCGCAAGCGTGTGTGTGTACAAGGAGGAGCGAAAAACTTTCTCTCGGCCCGCGCGAGAATTTTCGCCATGAGTGTGCAGCAGCAGCTTCTCGCCGAGGTAAAAAGGAAACTGATTTAGAAACGAGCAGAGGCGGAAAACCACACGACGATTTGTGCGGGCCGTGTATACCTGCTTTATTACTGTCTCGATGCGGTCGGTAATGTTTTTTGCAATCGTATGTTCACTGTATTTCCTGCGTCTTTTTGTTTTTGTTTTCGTCGTAGATGATCGGAGGCGATAATATATATCGCGAAGAGTTTTTGCGCTGTATTCGCGCTGATGATATTATTTTCACGTCGATCCTCGACACTTCTTCCCGTGTATTGGTTTTCTTTGTAACGGGTGGCATGTAATTTTGTACGAAGTCCGAAGTACTCGTATATTTCACTCGAGATCAATCATTCGTTTCGGTTATCTTAAAAAAATTTACAATATTAGCTTGACGTTAGAGAGCGAACGTCTACTCTTATACACATCAATCTTGCAGTGCCCCAAAGCCCGGTATACATAAAGCAATTAATCGAATGTTTGTCCACCGAATGACCGTAAGCAAATTCGCGCTTATGAAAGCGAATTCACGTCGGAGGAACGACAACAATGACACGGCACCAGCCGAACCGAAACCTTTCGCAGCAGTCATCCCGCGTGACGCAGCAGTCCATCGTCCATCAACATACACACACGGCATTTCCTCCACCGTGAGGTAAATAAAATAAAAAACTGGACCTCGGAAACGCGGAATTCGCAAACTCGCTTTCGTGTACATTTGCTCTTGGCGATAATGACTTTCTCTCTCCGGCTCTCGATTATCCGGCGACAATGTAACAGCAGAATTTCACCTTGAACGTAGGCGCTTGACGGTACACACAAGACCAATTAAATTACCATCGCGGTGGACCAGCTGCATATATACGAGACTGAAAGCCGTCATTCGAAGCGTGCGCGAGAGAGTGGCGGTGAGACGTACGCGGAAATGAGACGAGTTTAATCGCGACTTTAGTGGAAATTGTGATTTATCGATACGAGTTGTGCTGGTGGGTTAACATGCACTTGGACGATGGTTTGCGCACGGGGATTAGCGAGTTTTGCTGGTTTTTGCGGATCGGAGCGAGATTTGAAGGTGTAACTGATTTTCCGTGAATGCGGCGGTGTGTATAGCAAGTGTAGAATTCTTTGATTTTTGTATTATACATGCGATTAATGATATTGATTTTACTTGTGCGGCGAACCAAAGTTTGACTCTGACATTCAAAGCTGGGGTCAAAATGGTACAAGATTTGGATGGCAAGAACCAAACTTGCACAAACGCAGTATTTAGCTTTCTATCTACTAAGGTTCGTAAAATTAATTCTCCTCGAAGGTACCAAATAAACTTCTAATTTCCTTAGAACATCACTAAAGAACCAAGTCCGCAACCTTCACACCAAATCCTTCGCCTTCACCCATCAGTATTATCCACGCGCGCAACACCCAACAATTACGCCTCGCACATAATCTCTCGCACATCACGGGTTATAGCCATCACATCCACCCAAGAGATGCGTAACGCGCCACAAATCTCAGAGACGTCGTGCAGGCACCGAAAAGAACCTTGGCCGCTTGCTTATGGCGCGCCTCGAAAGATTCATGCGCCTCGCGGTACAACTCGGAGCTGAGAGAGCTCTTTCCGAGCCGCGAACTTAATGAGCCATAATAGGGTGGCGTCGACTCGTGCAAAACTGCCCAGCCGTTTCAAGTGTCTCGAGTATGCAGCAGCAGCAGCAACAGCAGCAGTGGGTATATATACGTTGTTGCATTCCGTATGGTGAGCTGTTGCAGTTGTTGCCCAAAGGTCGAGTTATGCTAGACTGGTTACGGTAACCACCTACTCGCCACTCTCTCTTTCTAGCTGCTGCTGCTGCTGCTGTTTGGAGAGTTTCTTCGGTGTATTATATTACGAGGTGCGATCGCTATCGACGATTAGCTTAGAGATTTTTGAAAATTACTTTTTCCTTTGGACGATGAAAATTGTTTTGAGAGAGCTTTTTGATAGATTGCTTAATATTTGTTTTAAATTATGATAAATTGATAAACATTCTTATTTGCAATTACTTCTTATCGTTAAGTCCTATGAAGATGTTAAGACCCGTGATTTATGCAGTTTTATTTATTGTTCAAATTCATTACTATATATATTCAAACATTTATGAATCGTGTTGCCAGCCGGTGAAATATTGATATCGTAAATTATATGCTCTACACGTCACGACTTTATATTCATATACCCCGCGCACGTATGATATATTTTAAATAACGAACTCGGCCGATCGCCGTCGCGCGTACATGCGCTAATTATCCCAGCGTTTTTACCGCTTCCCATACATTTTATATAACAATTTCGAATGCTTTTCATAGCGATCGTAAATTTACCTCGGGCCGTGGCAAACCAAAGGCCTCGATCTCGTTAAAACTCGGACATCCGCAGAAAACGATAAATCCTTTTACATACGGATAACGCGGTTATAAGCTAGAGCAGTTGAGCTCGCGCTCGCCTTTAAATCCGCGACTCGCGCTCGGTGACGAAAAAGAAGCGCAAAACTCGAAATTCTTGACATAGGGCTCATAATTTTACAACGGCAAGTGCAACCGGCAGCACTACGTATGTGTGTGTGTGTGTGTGTGTGTGTGTGTGCAAGCTCCTCCCGTTTCTTCTTCTTTTTTCTCCTCTCTCCCTCTCTCTCTCTCGACTGCTGCGGATTCTTCTTCTTTTATTTTTTTGGTTTGCGCGCGATGGGGTCGGAGCGAAAATGGTTAATAACGAAAATACTTTACGGCACGGGGCATAAAACAGTGCGTTATCCACGGCGAAATGCGCGAAATGCTGCCGCAGCCGTGAGCTCGTAAAGGCCGCCGTTGCCGGTAACGCGAGACGATGCGTTGCAGTATAGTGCGCCGGGGCGACTTTACCGAGTGCGCGCGCGCGCGTCGATATATATGTATATAATTTGAAAGCGTTTATTGGACAGTTTGGAGAGAAAAAAAAAGTGATTTACTAGACGATGAAAGTGCGTGCAGCGTGGTGCGCGGTCAAATGCAGCAGTTTTTTCTTCTTCTAAGAGTCGAGCTGTGTGCGGACTGGAAAATCACTATAGGAGCGATTTCCAGGTACACACCTGCTGTACGCTTTCTTTGTTGCAGGTGTCTCTCTTTACTTTCGCTTATGTGCTTTTGTTATAAAACTAGTATGGATTAGATTACTCGGAAATTCTACAAATCAATTGTTTACAATTTTACAAATGAGTACTTTGATCATTACAATGATCAATTTTTCCTTGTTGCCTTTTTCTCGGGAGTTTATTATCAAGCTTCCGATTATAGCAGCGAGTGCAGTGCAGCTTAAATTATTAATATTAATGAACGAAAGCCGCAGTTCTATCCGGTCGATCGGCCACAGCTCTTAACGTTCGCCGCGCGCTACGCGTGTGCACGCACCTTCTAAATCCATTTAACTTTTAAATAAGCCAGCGGCGCGATTTGAATCGAGCGATAAAAGCCATTTCGATATCGCTATGTAAAATACTAAATATATATGCATCGGTAAAAACGTGTCTACAGGCATATTATACACTGCGAGTTGGTTCGCGTGCACGCAACCGCGCGGCCGTGTTATAAATACGTTCCGTTTGCCCTGGTAAGCGTGTGTATCGTCTATTCGATCCGCTCGTATACAGAGAAGACGAGTAGCGATCCGCTTGTATAACTTACGTAATGTCTCGTGCAATGATTTTTTCGGTCGCTCTAATTTACGGTAGTCGAGTTCGATAATTACATTATATAGGCTGAGTTAGGCTATGGTGTACAGCTGTGAGTGTATCGTAGTTTTTCGCGTTGCTCGCGGAGAAGAGTGAATGAGTTCTCACGCTGAAAAAATCGACCTTGGGTGGGTTATGAATATTGATGCGGTCGGTTACGCACATATTGAGCTTTAAGTGTATGAACTGTGAATCGATTGGGTGGCGAGATGAGCTTCACAAATTGAGGAGTTGATGGTTGATAAGTGCGAAATCAGTTATATTTCGCAGAATGTTTAGACTGCGAGAAAGTTGTAGTCCATACACACCTTCGATTTTTTTTTCAATGTTCTACATAAGGTGGGATGAAATGAAGGAAAATGCATCTTACTTTACTTTCCGCGGGTACTCGAATGAGCGCCAATCACTTTTGAGACTTACCTGAAACAGAAAAACAAACAAATTCATTAATAAAAAATTCTGGTTTGATCCAACGAACGAGAAAATCTCTCGATATACATATACAGTGAGGTCGCGCAACTCGATCGAGTCACAAAAGCAAAAAGAAAGAGGCAACGAAGATTGGACGTTTTGACGTTTGGACGATAGGCTGCTGTGCGGGTAAGGGTGAAATGACGTCGTTATACCGGCATAATGGCGATGGATGGGTTTAGCGTGTATAAGCCTCCGCACCGTAATATTATAATAAAAAGCAAACATCGTTGGGGCATTAAGCGAGAGGTAATGGGCCCGTTATATACTGTATTAATTTTCATGGCGGGCTTGAGACGTCTTCATTGCGCTTCTTGCAAAAACATCTTGGTTTTCTCAAATGTGCGCAGCAGGATGCCACTGGATTGTTGGGCATTTTTGTCAATTGCAGAAAATCAACGAATCAAAGATTATAATTTTATTTTGTATATAAATACTTTGCCGTAAAAGATTATCGATACAAATTCCGTTGGAGTAGCAAACTGTTAGTCAGGAGAAAAATCGAATAATCCGTGTTATATGCGTTTAATTACCGTTACGGATATATTAGCATAATGAGCTGCGGGATGAGCGCATCCGAGTGAATAAATTATATTCGATATAGCTGCTCGATATGCATAGCTCTTAATAGATACGCTCATCCATTACACTATTTGCTCCTTTTACGCACAGCTCGCGAGCAAACACAATGTTGCCTTGTACCACGATCCAACGATCCGTTTCATTAATTAGAAATTTTTACACATTATACACATGGCTTTATTGAACGTGCATTTCCGCATCGTTCGATACAAGCTGCCCCGTTTTACGGAATTTCAACTTTCATACATGCCGCGAGTGAAATAAAATTTCCAAAAAGCGAGCCTGCAGAAAATCCAATCTCGACATTTCGAGAGTTAACGACCGCGCGCTCGCCTACACCCATAGTCGGCGGCTGCCGGCCGGTCATAGAAAGCTAGACGACTGCAATATTCCGGGAGTACAGAGCCTATGGTCGCGACACGGTTCACCGAACGCCCGCCGCTGCATGCACACGTTTATATAGAGAGTTGTTGCTGCACCGGCGGCGGCTACCGCTGCAGCGCGAGGTGTGGCTGAAAAATGAGCGCGCGAGGCAGTTCACGAGCTCGCGAAAATCGCCGGTAGACTTCCTCCTTCCGAGCTGCCTTTTAACGAACCGCAGCGCGCCCAAGCCGTGCCCCTCGAGGCGACTGTTTGCCTTTTCCATCGTATACAAGATGATGTGCAACGACCTGCACTACGTATATACTGTACTGCTCGAGCTGAGGGTTATTGGCTTCCAGGCGTCAAAGTTTGCTCGGGAGGTTCGAGAACTGATTCTTCGTTTTTTCGCGTTTGGCTCGTCTGTGATTTATGCTCGTCTGGTGTTGATTTGGTTTGTGTTTCGGCTAGGATTTAGAATGAGAATGTATTTTGCGCAGCTTATACTTAAGGGTTTAGACGTAAAATTGTTTAGGTATACTCGATTATATACATTCTAATTTTGACAAATTTCATTCTAATACGTTTTGCAATTTTTTTTTTATTATTTTTATTTAACGTCGCTCTATTTATGCTCCACTTGGTGCTAATCAGCGACGGAGGCATGCGATGTGTTTGTAAACCACATAACACATGAATTAAAATTCAGTGGTGCTCGTGTCAATCGGCCGCGCTTGGACTCGAACCCGGGTCCGCCCTGATTGCGAGTCCATCGCTCTACCCGCGAATGAGCCATCGCAGGCCTCGTTTTGCAATGCTGATTTGAATTAAATAAGAACGAATTATAAAATTTACATTATAATTTCTTAATAGTTATAAAATTAATAATTTTTCCTGTATAACATACAGTTTTCACTTAATTACTTAAGAGTCTAATTAAAACTAGGCTTAGAAATTAATTCTATAATAAAATTATTTATATAATTAGACGCACAGTGTATATTCCTTTGTGACAAATTTCTAAAAAAAAAAAATTTTTTCAGAGCATAACAATATTTATTTTGTTTTTAGATATTTAAAAGCTGTAGGGGTAGGCAAGAATTTAACCTACGCTTATAACAGTTATATATCTATAAATATTGTGGTAATATAATTATAACGAATTAAACGTATTTCTCCGTATATTAATGACAACACAAGATATTCCCAGTATTTATTCAACAAGTAATTATCAATATCCATACATTCATCCATCAGACAGCTCTTATGCACTGTTTACCAACCAAACAATACTTTATACAAACCACTACAAAACGCATTTTTCATTTTCGCACTCATCACCGCCGAGTCGTTTCTAAGCTCACGATCCCGTGCACAACCTCGAACGTCTTAACATAGAAAAAAGTAGCTCGTGCGCACATCAATCCCAATACGAGTCTCGCGAGGCGCTACGCCGCAGCGATTAGCTCAGCTAAATTATAAGGAATATCCATCTCTCGCGTTCTCGAGACGAGTTTCTCTGTATTACACCGAGAGAAAGAGAGAGAAAACGCGTGCACTTCCGAGGCTTAGCAGCAGCAGCCTCGCACGCTCGGACGTTTAACGGTTCAGCAGCGGCAGCAGCAGCGGGGGTAGCGCGCGCGAGGAGATTTCTCTCATTATTCGCGACTCTGCGCAGCAGCGCACGACACCGCGGCTGTGCTTTTCTGCCGAGCGGTGAAAATGCGCGGACTTTTCGCGTGTCCAACGTACGGGCTTTACTTCACTTTTACTCCGCGGCGTGTAGCGCGATGCGAGCGAGTAAATTGCCGGCTTGGGAAGCTGGGGGAATATGCTGCTATGGGGTACTTGCGATGTGTATATAATGCGCGGGATACACGTTGCGACGGCGTTGAATTATTGTAGGAGAGCTCTGTGGGATTAATCCGAATTATCCTAGCTTTTTTGTACGGCGTGCTGGTGGAAATATCGCGTTTTTATATAATAATAAAGCTCGCGTATAGGTAGATTTGGTTTTGTTTTAATTTGATGGGAAAATTGAGAATTTAATTAAAATGCTGGCTTCTGCATCTACTTTTATTTTTTTCATGATAGCAATAATGAAATCATTGAGTTTTTTTTTTTTCATAATAAAGATTAATACATTTATATAATACGAGGGTACAGATAAAAATTCAATAAAAATAATTACAAATAAAATTCATCTGTAAGGAAAGTTCAATTGTAATGCATATTTTTAACGAAAAAAAGGTTGTACCGGCGTAAATGCTAAAAATCTTTCTTTACAAAATTACTCAAACCAATGAAGCTGTAAAGCGTCAGGTGAAGCAACGAAATTGCCGAGTAGTACTGTATAAATCAAAAAGTCCGAAAAATTTGCTCGAAATCTCGACCGTACAAAGGAGTTCGCGCGCGTTTACCTCGCTGTCGCAATAAATTTTCGCTGCCGGTGTGAATTTTAGATGAAAAGAAAAAAAAAATCGGGTAGAAAAAAATGTTCTCTGCGCCATGCGTGCACGTACAACACACGCGGCACACTCACACACAAACTGAAGGAGAAGAGAGTTTGCGCGGTCAAATTAGACGTTAAGCAATTATTACTGTCGTAAAGGGCGATGTAATTTATGGGGGGGAGAGAGATGGTGTATGCACACAAGGGCCGCGTGCGGCGCGCAAAAACGTCATTGCGGCCTGTAATATTCGCAGTTTTAAACCTTTTTTCGGATACACTTTGTGTGTGTGTGTGTGTGTACGCGTCTATACGGGCCTTTACGAGTGCCGCGCGCTCGACTCGCTCTCTTTTCTTTGCCCCCTGCGGAAACCCTTTGGCATGTGTGGCGCCGCGTTATGTAGTCTGTTCCTTTCGTCCTACTGGCTTTCCTATCATTCTGCTTAATTATCCGAGTTAAGTATACCGGCATTTTGGTCGCTTTTACGATGGGAATGCTTAGGTGTTTTTTAGTGACGTGGGTCGCGGTCAAGAATGCAGGAAACATCCGTATTCGTTTGGTGATTATATGTATACGCATTATATCGCTGGAACGAATGAGATTTCTCCTTAAATTTAATTTTGCCTTGAAAAAAATCGATTAGCTACTTGCATACAGAACGTCCAAAAGACCAGCACAAAGCGACGATCGAAGCCTGCAGCTCACATCCCACACGTGAAGGAATCCCAAGTACACGAGAGGAAGTTTTCGCTGCGGCGGCGGCGTCGAAGAAAGAGAAGACACCGAGCTTGTTATTTATGTATTTTTTAACGACGCTTACACGACTGTCGTTTGACCTCGGATGCAGCCTCACCGATATCGCTTCTATCTCACTTGCAAATACAGTCTATAGCGCGCGAAATCCCTGATGTGTACACGTATACATATATACAGACGTGTTGCAGGTTTCATTTTCATCGACGGCGATCCCGAGATGCACAGCGACACTATAAGCTCGTGTAATGAATGCGAGGAAAGTTGCGTTTATACACGAGTTCATATAGTCGGACGCGTTTAATATCCGCTTGACAGATGGATGCAGCGATTTTTGTTTGAAATATAAAGAGAAATTTGTTTCGATTTGTGATTTCGAAAGCTTATATATAATATAATGTAAATTTGATTCAAAATAACGATTTTTTGCATTTATAAATGTTTCGAGATGACGTGAATTGTGTTTTTAGCATTTCGCATAGAAATGAATGTACAGACCTTCAAAAGTAAGTGTATTTTCCCAGCCTTGCTTGTTTCTAAAATAAACCTACTTAAGTATTAAAAGAGTCTTCCTGCTGAAATTCGGCTTTCAAACTGAGTAATTTAGAGATCTGAATAACAAAAGAGCATTCCAGTATAGTCAGAAGTCGTGTCGCGATTCGCTCACACCGTCACTGGCGAAACCGAAGGACTTGAAACGCTTTGTCTCGAGAAATCCAGTTTTCGAGTGGTGTTAATGATCGTCAAAATGCAAACGGACGGCCTACCGAGTTAATTCGCCATCCGTATAGATTAAATAATCTACAATAAAAGAAAAACAATCCACGTTCTTGCAATCAAATCCAATCCTTATAATACATTACACGCGTGGGTAGACGAGACTAAAAGGAATTATACGAGAGGGGGTTGCGTACGATTAGATGCGTAAATTTTCGCTTTCGTTTTATCGCTCGTTAAATATTACTCGTGTATTAACATATACATATATGCATGAACCGCGACGACATTCGTCTGTATATACGCGAGCATTCTTTTTAAACAGGCGTTCGTCGAATTGATCGAGGGGGACGCTTTTCGTTTCGTCGAGAGCGAGAAGATCGTTATAAATCGCGCTGCACACGCCGTGTGTGTTATTACGACGTGTGCAGCGCGCGTCGGCGCTTTTATAGCCGAATGATTTTATACTCCTTTTAGCTTTTACCGGCCAATTAAGCTATACGCACAAGCGGCGACTGTTTCTCTGCACGAGTTAAATACACAATTTAGGGGATAAAATTTTTGCGCGCGATGTGTTTTAGAAAGAATGGCCGCGACGTAAAAAATTTAAGGCTGCACCTCTCGTAATATCCGTATATATAAAATTACCGTAGTAAACCGCGGCGATTCCTCTGCCGGTGGTGTATCATTTCATTGTTATAAAACAGTTTTCTCGGTAAACTCCGTATATATGTGTAATTTATCCGGTAGTAAATCGTGTAAGTGGAAGCGACGACTCGAGCATCTAAAAAGTCAAGGTGTCCAGTCAACGATTCGTACACATATATACGTACAGCAGCCATTCTTCGTCCACTCGACGGGCACACGACGAACTTCATGTAGCACCTCGAAAAAAAAGAAAAGTCGGCACGCGCCATCCGGCGCGCAACCCGAGAAACTCTCTCTCGCGTACCCCCGTGTGTATATATGTGCACCTCCTACCGACACCCGACACGCTCCTATCCAACCTCTACTCTCTCTTACACAATGTACACACACACACACACAGTGGGACAAAATGTAAATCCCTCCCTTCCATTGACGAAGGCTCGAAAACTAAACAGCCACGGCCACAATGGCGCTGGGACTCGACACAATGGAATCGCTTGCATCTGCCGCGTCGTGGTTGCTGCTGCTGCTGCTAGGTTGCGGGGGGGGTTATGGCCTCTATACGCAAAATGTGTGCTCTCTCGAAGATACTAACGCGCGCGCCAACTCTCTCGATGGCGATTTTCGCGTAATCCAATTAATGGAAGTGTGTGTGTATGTGCGCTCGGTTATATACACTCGAGGGTTGCGGTCTGGGTATTAAAAAATAAAAGGAAACGGAGGAGGTTGAATTTATGGGCTCTGGAGGTTTGCGGCGGCTTCGTAGTGGCTTTTTTCTTTTAGGCGAGATTTATTAAGTTTCTAATTGACGCTGCTGGAATTACCCGCGTCTATTGTGGGCGAGGGCTTGATATCAAGATTTAATGTATAACCGACGAGGAGCTGATTTATGAAAAATACACTATTCGATGCGTGATTGTGCAAACAATACATAAATCATTCTTCGCTGTATAAGTGTGTTCCACTTTTACCCGCAAAAAAAAGAAGATCGTTAATTCGGTACACTTAAACAGCTGCGAAAAATCCAATAATGTATTCATGCGACAGTGCAAACAAAACGCCTATACCCGTGTAATCCAATTAATGATACGCCACCCCACAAAAAATCAGTGCGTAAAAACACGTATAAACGCTTCATTTCCCTCATCTCGAGGATATAATATATAAGTACACGTAACAATTTTCCGCCGAGGGGAGAAAACAGTCCGAATTGGAGGAGCCAAAGAAATTTACAGCTGTGTGGACAAAGCGACGTAGGGCGCTTTTCAAAATATGTACCGCGTTACCCTGCACGCGCGATTTATTGCCCTTATTTCGGATAAGCATTTAGGGTGATTGTCGATTCCATTAGGGCTTCCGTGTGCGTGGACTTTCCCCCGTTTTTCGGATTTTCTGAGGTTTGTACGTAAAGCATCTGCGAGTATGAAAGTAAGAGAAATGTTGGTGTTGGGGATGTGATGCAGTCTGACCATAAGGCTCGATATTGCATTGATATACGAGTTGAATCAAGGTGTGAAAGCTTATGTTGCGGGGATTGGACGTGGCTGCGTCCCCTATAAAGTTTTCAGTGCAGGGATTTTATAATGGGCCGATCGTTGATTGTTATGGTTATGGAACTTTGTGCTGGTTTTCTTAATTTTATTACGCAGCTGATCAGATTAGATAGCCAGAACACATATTAATGACCATTTGGGTTATCCGAGATTAACGTCGATACACTATCGGACGAATAAGAGAATATTTTAACTGAAACGAAAGTACATTTTGAAAAATTAATTATGCATTCATTTGCGATTGCAGGAGCAAACATACATATTACGTTATAAAAATAACAAAATGAACATAATTAAGACGCATATGGAGTAATGATTTCTACAATAATAATGAAGAAGATTACAACCGTAAATAAAACCTGCATATTCAGCATACTTACATTTATATAACCAGTACAAAAAAAATTATGACATTACCAGTACAAACGTAAAAGTCAATCACCTTAAAAAACGAAAGTGAATAAAACTCAAGCGAGTAGAAAGTAGACGCACGGAATCATCGCTCACAGTCAAAGCTCTAATTTCATTAAAACCTACACAGCCTTAATCAGACATTCTCTCCCTCCATCTCAACGCATACTAACGAAGGGTCTCCAAAAATTTTCCAAACGATTTCACCCGATCTCTCAACCCTTTTTCTACGCCAACTCCAGCATCCATCGCTCAACTTACACTATGTATCGATTAAATATATATCCTTACACACGATAGAGCGCGACTAATTGTCAAAACACGCGTATATAGTCGCAGACTCTCGCTCTCGGGGTCTATAATTTGCAAGATGTCGAAGGAGCTCGTTCGTCTCCCCTACTAAAAAAAAGCGACCCCCTCGAGAATCAAAATGAAGTGGCGTCGGGCTCTCGAGTTTCGACTATATACCGCGCCAAACGGTCAGCGATTGTGTCTCTCTCCCCGTCGACAGCACCTGGTCCCTTATATGCAGGAATCAGGGATCAATGGATTCGTGCGTGTGTGTGTAAGCGCGTATCTTTGATCAGAGAGAGAGAGAGAGAGAGAGAGCCCCAGACCCTTTTCAGCGGAATAATTATTACATTTATGCGCGCAATGGGGCGAGGAGTCGCCACGCGGAAGTTGGGATCATTGTGTCGAGTGTGCCTATGCGGACTGTGGAGTGTGCACTTTCGACTCGTGAGTCGGTATACGAATTATAAAGACAATGGGGAGGGTCAGGATTTTTTCTTTTTCTTTTCTTTTAAAGGATGGATTATAGGGATTGAAAAGTGTTGAATTTTGATTATTGGAGTGCTTTTTTCGGCCCTTGGAATTTTCAGAAGGGACTATTTTTTGTTTTTCGTACTTCTCAGATGCAGAGAGTTGCGAGTGTATAGTTTTGCTTATCGACGAAATCACATTGTGGTGAGTCGTTCAAACGATTTGTATAATGGTAAGTTTGAGAGAACAGAACGGTTGCGATGAGCTTCGACATCGGCTGGTTACGTCCAATAAAAAAATCGTATCCTCATTTCAAATAATTATACGTAAACTTTCATTCAATTATCAGGGGAATCACAGGTCTATCCGCTAACTCAAAACAGTCGCCATAAAGTTACGTAAAATTCAAGACTACGTCCAATAATACACACACTCACACAACTCGCATGTCCTAACCAGCAGCGTTACTTGCATTTTTCGTCAGACCCGCACAATCCGAACCTCGAGAAAATCATCCCCGCATTACGCATCTCGCTTATATATAGCTATGCGAAGAACTTAACGAGCTCGACGTATACCTAGCAACATTTTCCTCAAATCTGCCGGTGCTTCTGCAGCGAAACAGAAAATTGCATGCTTTCAAGAATGGATTGACGCGGCGCGCGCGGTGCGGGCGCGTTAACCGATGCGCTTAAAAGCCTCGGCTGCACGCGCGTTTCTCCCAATTATAGTATTACCCGCGGTCTATAGGACTGACTTGCATGCAGCGATGATGCGCTTTCGAATGTACGCGGAAAGTTCACGAGAGTGCGGCGCGTAACGCTACTCTACTATTCGTTGCCTCCGGTATACATATACGCGTACATTGTGCCGGTATATAAATTACGTAAAGGAGCGACTCGCGCGGACCATTTCTAATATGTAATTGAAATTGGAGCGAGTTAAGCGTGTGTGTGTAGGTGAAACGGAACCTTATTTTTGTGTCGCGTTACGTAAACCACGGTGAGGGTATTCGATGTGAGCTCCGGCGGCACTGCAAGGCCTTTGGAAAATCGCTGCGTTTACGTGCTTCTTACCGTGGCTTTTGTGTACCTGGTAATGGCTATAATGATGGTATGATCGTGTGTGCATTATAATGATTGCCGCGGCGAAACTTTTCGTTTTCAAATGGTTATAGCTTTTAACTAATTGTAGAAAATTAGTACATATAAGGTGTATGCTCGATTTATCCGAAAAATCGGGGATGTGGGTGTAAACCTGTATTCCTGTGATGTCTATATTTACACAATTAGCCAATTTGAATAAATTACGGACAGGTCTCTCTCTGTCGGTGCAATTTTCTCATCGCTTTCTTGCGTTTCAGCGGAGAAATTATACAATTTCGCCTTGAACGTCCTTCGGCGTGTACATACAAAAATCAGCTTTTACCGCGCGCAAGATCAATGAAGTACGAAATTAAATAAAAGCACGGAGCAACTGCCACTTTTCCGTACCGATTCCAAAAGGCAGTACAAAGAAGCCCATAGACATAACTCTCGCGAGGAGCAGCAGCAGCAGCAACCGAAGAAGAAGCAGCAATACAGTATCCATGTACACAAGCTGTAGTCGCATATACGGATCATGTATTCAACGATCCCGACTGTATTTCGAGACATGCGTATAGCCGTCGTGAGCCGCGCAAAAAAAGTCCCAGGAAAGAAAGAGAGAAACGCGCGAGCGCGAGCGGTACGGGCGGATTTTTTTGCGACTACGCGTATATATATATATATATATATATGTAACGTACATACGCGGCATCACTCCGGAGTAAAATACGGACCAATAAAATGTCGAAAGCAGCCGAGTCGTGAGCTGCTGCTGCGATCGTTTCTAAAAATAAAAGTGTATACAGACGCACCTCCTCGCCGAGGGAGGAGAAAAAGGAGCTCGCGCGCGGAGGATTATGCAAGCTGGAGCGAGTTTTATTGCAGAGCTCTGCCTCTTCTCCGACGCGCCGCGGAAGGATCTGCTATTCTGCTGCGAGCGAGCGGAGGAGTTGGATGCAAATTTTGCCTGCGGTGTTACGACTAATTTTTACGCTTCGGTGGGATGTATATAAGCTGTTGCGCTGATAAATACTGTTTACCTTTTTCGTGTGGAATTATACTTCGAGGGACAAATGTAGGAACAATTTTATTTTCACTCTCGTGAATGTGCGAGGGAATTTTTAGATACATCGAGACATACATTTTATACAATTTCCCAGGTATTTTTTAATTAAAGCCACAATTTCACCCAAGCCAAAAAATCCTTATACGAATCGTAATTCACTTTAATTGTCAAGTTTCGCACGAAACATTTTAGACTTTTCCGTACGTAACTGCGCCAGACCTTATACGAACTCCAAGAATGTATAACAATTCGAGCCATTCCATAATAAGTGCCACTCGTCGCGACACAATAAAAAAAATCACCACCACCGAAATGTCAAACATGCAAAATATCCAGGCAAATTCCATCGTATCCCGGCTCCCAAAACGTTCAATCATACAAATAACCTGGCGCGAAACGCGGCGCAACATAAAAAAAGTAAAAGTCCACCTCCCGCAGTCGTGTATATATACGCGTAAATTAGAGCGCGCTTGCGCGATAATAAGCGCCGTCGCGGTGTTCGTAGAAACAAAACTGCCGCAATTACATCGCGATAATCGGGTTCGATGAAGCCTAGACACGACTCTTTACAAGCAAAAGAGAGAGAGAGAGAGAGAGAGAGAGAGAGTGCGTATGAGAGAGTGAGAGAGGAAAAAGAGACGCAGCATTTCTTTCCACTGGCTGGACGACGCCGTGGCCTCTTTCTCTTCATCCTCCGTCGCCCGCGGCGAGATACCGATAGCGAAACTTGTGTGCACTTCGTTTTCACTCTGCTGTTGCCGCGTACACAGAATTCGCGCCGGGGCCTTTTTTGCGCTCCGAGTTGTTTTCGTTCCCCTCGTGATATGTAATGCGCGTGGCAGGCTTTTTTGCCCGTTAGAATTGCTGCGCGCGTTTGATATCAATCCGGATGAAACCGATGAAAAATCGGTAGTGTTCTCTTTTTACTAAGAGTTTGATTCGATATTTAAGACAGCTGAATGATGGACGTTTTCTAAAGTATGTTTATTTATGTAACTTGTTTACGCTCGTATTGCCAAGAATGATAGTTTTGATTCTTTTCACGGCAGTTCATTATATACTTGCAGTACGGAACACAAGTATACTTATGAATGATTTCTTATTTGGCGAGAAACTTTCGAATTTATGAATAGTGTATGCGGGAGAAGCGCAATGGACGCATTTCATGGTGCGAAATTCAGCTCATTAGATGCTGTACGATATCGTGGAGTTATACGTTGTTTTTTTTGGAGGACAAGGTTTCACAAAAATACCTCGCGTAAATGTTTGAAAGTGAAACTTTTGTCTTTCATTGTTCAGCTGACAACTATCCGTAAAAGCTTCCCAATTAACAAGCACTTGTCTGCGTTAACAACATTCATTTTTCAGGTTGTGTCTTACTGTTTAAGAGACAGCTGTACGACTAAAAGAAAGTTTTTTATTGTGTAAGTTCAATGTCTCTGACAAATTGTTTTCTCTGCTTGATTGTCATCCGATCCTACGATTATAATGCGCACAACTCAATAAAATCGGTTGATCTTAGGCTATATTTACGTTTGGCATTCTATATAATTATGAAAATTATCTTTAAAACGTCGTTTATTCATGACGGGTATATCATTATTTAAAAAAAATCTTCTAAAAGAATCGCAAGCCTTTTATAGACGATTAAGTAAGTAACCAGAAAATCGGCTTATACAGATTTTTCGATTTCTACCTTACATATATCACGCAATCGTCCAAATATCCATTCCGCGCAAGCTCTCGGGATACAGCGCATGTACTAAACCGGTAAAGTATACAAACACATAAAGCCATTCGCTCGGGCGACTTGGTTAAACGGCAAAACTCAGTTTGGCTCGGTAATGGCCACGCCCAGAATGGCAATGTGAGCGAACGTATTATACAGATCTCTGCTTGCATGCGAAAGAGTCTAGGCCACCTATAAGCCGAATGGAATTCTCTCTCTGTACCGCGAGTTTCAGAGTTCTGCCAGACATGGAACATTTCGCATTCCATGTTTTCGAGACAGACATAGAGAGAGAGAGAGAGATTTTTTTTCTTCTCAGTGCAAGTATTTTTGTATTTCGGGAGAGAAGCGAAATATCAGAGCCGGTCGTGCATATATGCTTATGCCGGTGTGTCACGTTAAGTAACGAATTTGCATCGGAGAGGGAATTTCGCTGGCTTAAAATGCTGCGATATACGCGAGTGTAGAGAGTGGGATTATTATCCGTTTCGAGGATATTGCGATAGACAAATTATCGGCTTTTTCGGTTGCTGGAAGAAAAGGTTTTTATCTCGTTGCGAGTGCAGCTTTTTTTCGTTGCTTCGCACATATCCTTCTTTTTGGACAATTATATGTTCGCACGGGATATTTGTTGACTGTATTTCAGGCTTGGCAATGGAAAAGATCTTGCATAATTTTTCACCTGTTAATTCGCTGCGATAAAAATGCATTCATTAATATTTATCGAAAGATATTTTACAATTAAGATCTCAGCTATCAATACCGATTAAATATGGAATTCTAAACCATCCGCACAAGTCGACGATGAATGCTCCGAATCAACTAATACCACTGCACCTATAAATTAAGCGCAAAAATGACATCAAGCACGCAAGCACAAATTCCAATCCCCAGCAGCAGTTACATTCGATCGCTCAACCAATTCCCCCCTTTCCTCCCTCCCCACTCTTCTTCCTCTCTTTTACAACCGGCCAGCATTCCGCATCGCATCAGAAAACGAAAAGTGCCGAGGGGAACGAAGGACGCGAAAATAATAATAGAATTCGAAATCGATCCCGCGAGGCTTCGGCCGCGTATTATGCATTCGTGCAAAATTTCTGCAGGATCATTTGTCGCTCGCCATGCGCGCACTCACGGACACGTGTACGCCCCCGCGGGGATTATATAAAGAGATAGAGAGAGAGAGAGAGAGAGAGAGAGAGAGAGAGAGAGAAGATCGCGATGGCATATCGCTAAATCGCGTCTGTCGCCGCGAGGACTCGATGACTATACGCGTGCACGTGTGTGAGTTCTTTTCCTTTTTATTTCAAGAGTATAGCCGGAGTAGAGGGTATATATAAATAGAAGGCGAAGATAATGAAATATATCGCGCGGAGATTCGCAGGAGTTCGTTGGGGGAGAGACGTGCGACCACAATGGGATAGTCTACGACCGAGGACAGCTCGGAGAGCTGCAGGAGAGATTTTTAAAAGTCAAATAACGCAGCGGCGCAGCCTTTTTTTTTGTCGTAGGTAGAGTTTTGTGGACGTGATTTGTGGTGTGTTCGTATTAACGAGCCGAGACGGTCGAACACGTCTATAGAATGTATATATCGAGCTGTTCTTTGTGGAACAGAACGAGATGCGTGTGCAGGGGATATTGAGTTATCGAAAATATTCGATGAGCTTCGGTGTTGGGAATTGGCTTTAATATTGAAACAATTGGTCGATCGTTTAATGACGCGTACTCACAAAGGATTATACACCATTGTTTAGTATCTACCTTTTAACAATGCTATTAATACCGTAATTTCAGGAATTCTACATCACAATCGTACGATAGATAACATATCTTATAATACAGTATAAGCTTGAGAATGAAACGATGCCAATGGATCGAAACGATCCCATCTCTGTGAGACTTTCTACACACACGATAGAGCATACAATATTCCTACATAATCTTTTAATCGCCAATACAAAAGTTTTTACCATTAGAAACACGTACAATCAAAATATTATCCCTTCGATTAAACCCCATTATCCACTTAAATCGTTAAAAAAAAAAAAAAAAACAATTTCACTCCCGGTACTGAAAGTGTCTTCCATCCATCAGCGTCCTAATCAAACTCCCAAAATCTCGGAGCGTCGAATTCCTACGCGCAAGGCCGAAATAAAAGTAGTCCCCGGGCTTATAGGAGAAAAATCGAGGCCGGAAACGGGCACGGCTCACCTCCTGAATGTGGATCGCCGCATACTGAAAGGTGGCTCACTTTTTTTCCTCTCGAACGTATACACATATATGTATATATACACGAGGAGAGTCACGCGGCAGCGATTCGGTGTGCGAGAGCTGAATGCGAAACGAGACGCGCGCGCGGACACTCGATCGAAGATGGATGGGCTTTCGCGCGAGTCCAACTGCCACGGAATAAATAGCTTTTTCTGCTTTGTTTGCTATGGCAGAGTATATTATGTACACTCAGCGGAGATTCGATTCGCGTTGGGGTGAATGAAGGTGGAGGCCTTTTTGTTGCGGATCGTTCGGTGGTTGTGAGGAGTTGTAAATTTCGTACTGGGAGCGATTAATGAGCTGTCATCGGGCTTTCGGTTATATACCTAATGAGAGATCATTACTCATTGCAGACGATGTCGAATCGAGAATTGAGAAGGTTCGAGATACAATGTTTTTACAAGCGATATCTTCGTAAATTCAATAGTTGATTATACGGCAACGAGATAAAAGAATCGTTTTATTCGCGGAGGCGTGAACGAAAAAAAGAGGAATAAATAAACTTATCGCTCGATGGCTGCTTTTCATACACAACGGATTTCGCGCGATTTTGCGAAAAAAAAAATAAAACATTCAATGCGCGATAGATGGTTTCCGCGGTCGCGCGCGCTCCTATCGGCGGCGTAAATCACGTGCGCGTAAACTAATAAATATCGGGGAAAAATCGTGCGACACAAATAAACAAACGTCGCCGCCGCTGTGTATGCATTGCTGGTACCGCGCGTATATCGCATTTTGGAAATACGTGCGATTTATGAACGCGTTGCATTTTCGAGCATATAACACACACACATATATATGCAAGGATCGACTTGTATATAGCGGCCTGCACAGAAGCGACGGCAAAGAGAAAGATGAAAAGAATGGAGATGGAGATCGAGATTGGGATTAAGATATATAGACTGAATGGAAAAAGGAGAGGGGGGCGAAGAGAAAGCACATTTTCCAATCGATTTTATCGCGGGGGAGGCGTATGTATCGCGTAATACTTATTTTTTTTACTGCATACGTATATACAGCGATTATATTGCGGGTTTTTATTTTAATTTGCCGTGCAGCGAGACCAAGTTTGATTAGTCTTCTCTATTCACTGAATATCTTAAAAAGGATGCTTTAATAATCTTTAATCTGGATATATACCATTTTTCACGATAACGATCACTTTAGGTCTGCAGTTGTGATTGAACGATTTATTATCTCTTACGACAGATATGTACGATAAAAGCCGATTTATTTATTAACATATAAACAGGTACATTGGAATTTCCGGTTTAAAGTTTACGTTCGAAACAAGCATTTATTACAATGTGGTGTCGTTATGCAATGCCCCGCACTTGCTTAATATCAACATTGATTTACCTTTCCGCGCGAAAAACTTTGCCGGCGGGGGAAATCTTATTATCCAATTATATATGAATCCTACATTGTCTGCCGCGAATATTACTTAATAAAACTTTCTTTTTTACAAAGCGTATGCTTAGCAATAGTGTTTTCATGATTGGTTTATACGTCTGCCTCGAGCGCAACAATGCAAGGTTTCCTCGCACATCCACATATTTATACAGCCAAGTCAGATTGCGCATATTCTCGAGAATATCGGAAATTAATAATTGTACGAAACGAATTACAAAAAAGTCAAAGAAATAAGGAAATCTTAATTCGCGACACCAATTGCAATCCTCCATGTGAGTAATCGCCACCTCGCATTCCACGATATGTGATGTACGCACAAAAGAGTGGCACATGCAAACGCATATGCACGATCGCAAGTTCGGATAAAGCACAGAGGCTCGTAACGGTATAAGCTTGTACGAGTAGATTCCTGATATTCTTTTGTACAATGTCTGCGTATATAAAGGCGGTCGCGCCTGGTAAGCATACGCCCGAATATCTAGTTCTTCTTCTGCCGCGCACAGACTCGCGACTACTATATACTCTCACACACGAAAATAGAACGTTTCGCGACGCGACCAGCACACGTATTATGCCTCTCCCAGAGATCATCTGGGTTATAAGATTCGGTCCCGGAGATATTCCGGAGTTTGGTCACATACGTAGAGAGGCGTGTAAAGGTCGGGTGACACTTTGTTGGGAGAGAGAGAGAGAGAGAGAGAGAGAGACCAAACGTGTACGACTTTATCGGTAAGATTGCGGCGAATGGTCTTTTGCGAGATAACGGAAAAAACGGTGTTTTTTTGTTTTGGTTGAGAGGAGAGTGGTCACGTTTTTTATAGAAGCGTGGGTTAGATCTGAGTTGATTTAATTTAATTAAGTGTTATGCGGATGTTTTCTTGATGAGTTGGTAAATCTTATTCCTGATTTTAATAATTACTTGTTTTAAGGGAATAATGAGTTCTGGTTACCTTGATGCTTGTCAATTTTACTGCAATACCATTATATCATCATAAAACGTAATTTTTAGAATTACATCGAATCAGACATTGAAAAAAGTACTTTTCTGTCGAAAGTTAGGCATTAAGCGTATTAAACATCCAATTACTTTTCACACGAGCTCCGTAAACTAAAAGAATTCCGAATTTCTAAACATCCCTTTTACACAAAGTCGGGGGGACAAAACCAAATGGCTGGCACGATTCGATCGCAACCAGATTATATATCCATCGTATCGCGGATCGCGGCGGATAAAATCATTTATATGCCGGGGGGATATCGGCAGTCGCGCCGCCGTCGCCGCGTCTCTCCCGTATACCCAATTAACATATTTTTCAATGAAATTTCGTAACCATGCACAGGCAGATCCTTTCCTCGTACGGCAGCACATTTTGCACGAGGAATCGTCCCACGCGAATTTCACGTGGGTGTGTCGACGGTGTTGTTGCACGCTTTTATACATTACAGTCGCCTACCGCTTGATAATATTGCCCTGTTTTCGAACATCTTGGCGGTTTTTTTTTCTGAGCTTGCGAGAGATAGGCCGCGTTACGGCAACTCGCAGATTAGTTTCTTTTTTCGGCTGTGCAAGATTTGAGACAGACTTGATTTATTATTAGCTAGTTCTGTATCGGACAGGAAATTGAATGATTATATTGACGGACTAATTAAAAAAAAAACAGATTATTTATAGATTGAGTGTATGGTCATTAAATTAATCGTGGGATCTTTTAAAAGCGCCAATTATTCTATTATGCAACATTGTGATTTAAATTAATAAAAGAA
Organism: Megastigmus dorsalis; assembly: GCA_900490025.1. Taxonomy (NCBI): domain Eukaryota; kingdom Metazoa; phylum Arthropoda; class Insecta; order Hymenoptera; family Megastigmidae; genus Megastigmus; species Megastigmus dorsalis. The sequence continues at coordinate 84,903 of UELU01138950.1, forward strand.
TAAGATTGTTCGTAAAAACTGGGATTTAATAATATGCGTAGATTTCAGATAATAAAGCAAGTCGTATTTTAGATTATCGAGATAGCAAAGGTGAAATTATGCAAGTCTATCGTACCTATATTCAACTGGAACCCCGCGGAAATTGAATTTTGCCTCAAAAATGCCGCCGCCATTGAATTATACAATAATATATCCTCAAGGCGAGAAAAAAAAAAAACTTATTATTTGCATAGATCAACGAGCGTCAAATTTCGATGGGACAAAGCACCCGAGAGCGTCGTATAAAAAAAACTGTACAGGCGTGGGCGTCGATCGTCGATTTTGCATACATATAGACGCACAGGCCAAGTGACGAGGCAGCTATACGTTTAATATTATTCGTATACTCAACGTCTCACAGCTGCCTGCGATAGCACATCGCGCAAAGTGTCGTAATTACAATATATATTCCAAGATGAAAAAGTCCGTATCACGTACTCGGCACCCCACACGGCCTCGATCCCCTGACCTCGAATGAACGAAAGCGTATCACACCACGTAAGATACAAGCGTATCTATAATAATATACATACATATGTACCTGATGCGGAATCAATCATTTCGCAAAGCGAGCGCGAGATGTGCACTTGGAGATTAAAGGATTTAGATACATCCGTTCTCTTCTCTCTGCTCTGATTCCTTACACGTATACAATGGACGTCGGACGAGGTTGTACATACCGAGTAATATGTGATTCCCGCTCGGTTACAATTAATCGATTATTTATTAATGTCTATGGCGAACGAAACCACCGAGTCATTAAACGAGCCGATCCCCCAACAGCGATAACAACCATTTTTTACTGCATGTAAAGCATCGAGCATCGCTTATTACAACAACTCCCTCGTTTTTTTTTTCGTAACTCCATATGTATATATATATCCATTGCAAGCGATCGCCACAACGGGAATATCATCTCTCGCAATAAAAGCGAAAAGTGCGCACGCGCGGGCTCGGCGTTAAACGATAATTGGCGACAAACACTCTGAGTAGCCTCCGGGATATCCCGAACTCGTCGCAAATTACACGGTTATTATTCTCTCTCACTCTCTCTTCTCTCACGTTCTCTAGGAATCGAACGTTTTAAAAGTGTTCATATATATAAGTCGCTTGTGCAGATTACCCACGCGCTGTTGCATTCCGCGTGAGGCTCGCGATAACAAGCGAACCGAGGCTTTTACGAACGCGTAATCTCGAAAAATTATCATTATCCGTGTGCGAGGGACGTGTGTGTGTGTGCATCATCGATGGGACGAGTGGCCGAGTGGTCGAGGCTGCAGAGGTGCGAGGGACAAAATATAAGGAATGTCGAGAGAGATGTAGATGTGCGTCGGTTGATGCGCGCCGATGGTTATTGATAAGGGACTGTCTTGCTTTATCCGTCGGTTCGTCATCCTTTGATTAGCAGATGGATTTTATTCATCGCGTGCGAACTGTTTCATTTATACTTTTCTTTTAAATTTTATAAAAGCAAAGTTAATGTTCTGATTAGTTCTAAAGACTGATTAGAAGTTTTACTTTTTTTTATAGAAAATGGTTTTAGGTTTTGATGAAAGTTGTAGTTTATTTACCCTTGAGATTTGTATCTTGCATACATTTTTCGTGATCTACGTAATTATTAAGTTCGATTGTAGGAAGGCATTAATTTTTATTTCAGAAAGTATCTCGAGTTGCAAATTTCAATGTAACGAAGCTATAAAATTTCTAGTATGTTTAAACATTCTATCTTGGTATTCCGTACTAAAATACATTTACTCTCGAATCGTAGTTACGGATTATTGTTTAATTTTGGCAGTCAACAGCAAGAAAAAAAGAGACTTTAAACTGTTCCACAATCGCACGTGAATAAACAAAGCGAAAAATCTTTCACCAACTTGCCTCTGCTTTGAACCAGGAAAATATTATTGTTTCCACGCGAATAAAAAATGGGGGAGAGAGAGAGAGAGACAGACGCATAAATCGCAAAAATATTTTCGCCGTATGCCATTACCCAACTGCGACGAGTGTTTTCGTTGCGGAGCCGAGCCATGCTCGCACGCTTTCGTACGTCCAGCTTTTGTCCTGATTTCGTATATTATACGCGCACGAGTCTTTCGCCCGAAATAGTTTTTCGTTGCAAAACTTGCGAGTGCAATTATGAGATTATACGCGGCTGCGCTAGTTTTTAGCCCGCGACGATCGTGCAATCGTTATTTTACTTTATTTTATTTATTTTTTTCCAAATCGAAGATCAATTCGGTGTCTAATAATTAGATCGATGATTCCGATTGCGTATATACAAGTGGACCGGCGCACGTATATGGATGATCGGTTAAACGGAATTTCCTAGCGCGAAGTACACGCTTTAAAGAGTCGCGCAGCAGCGTGTAGAACACGAGATATATCCACAGATCAATCTCGCGGGTATACACATTGCCATCTCGTAGCGTTCGCCGCATAATTCTACTTTCCATTCCCAGCATTATTTATTTATCCATTCGCGGTCGCGCGCATAGATTATCGCTTGTGTGTGTGTCCTACCTGCGCGCCATGCATACATTCAGAATTCGTGATTTCTTAATCCGACCCATTCATGGGCTTTTACGTAAGCCAGCGGTGGCCTGTGCTATAGGTATACAGCTGAAAATATCGGGATTCAGTCAATTTGTCATTGATATGAATAAAACTCGGTATCAATGAGCCGGTAGATTGTGAAATATCGCATACCAGTAGGGAAGACATACTTGTACATAGTCGAGTCAATTAAGAGGAGACTCAAGTTAGTGCCACGACGTTACGTTGCAGTTAGGAATAATTAATAATAAACAATGCCGATTTTTACAAATCGCCGCAGTGCGAGATTGCTTATTACGCGCTTGCAAATCGGATTCCAACCCAAACAATTTGCATCGCCAACGGTTGACAAGTCCACACACATACTGCACGCACATACACACAGACAGACAGACAGAGACAGTCTTCATCCCATTGCAGCTGCTAGTTTTTCATCAATGAGCAGCATACAATTAAGGGAAAGGAGGCAAAAGTATATACGGCGCTGGAATTCAGTTGATGAAGCGGTGCCGTATCGAGATCGGAATATTGTCGACGGCAGGAGCAGCGGCAGCAGCAGCAGCAGCATGAGTTGATAATAAATGGGCCCGACGTAATGGATCCCTGAAGCTCATTGCGTATCGCGATCGCGGTTGGCCGGACCCCGATATAAAGTGATCTTGCGGTTGGTCAAGTCGTCTCTCGTTTGCGCGCGGCTCTCGCGCGGTATGCGCTGCACTGCCCTACGATGTTATGCGTGCAGCGACCGCATGATGGGGGGAGGCAGACGATCGCCGTAGTCGCCGCAACGGTCAAGAGCTTTGGAAAATGCGAGTGAACGAGATTCGGAGCTCGTTGGATAATGATGGAATTTTTAATTTCCGTTCCAGTAATTAACCTGTGTTTTGCACGTAGAATTATTAAATTGCAAAATACTTGTTTTTAGAAAAATTTTCTCGTTTCGTGGATTATTCAGAAAATAATGATGTACAATGGTATTTAGTCTATATACAATTAAAGCGAATAGACAAGGTCAACTGTGCAATTGGCAACGGATTATTAAGTGCGCCAGTCAATATACACCTGCGACATAAAATGAATTTTAACGTCACTTTCATGCAGTGATAAAAGCAGGCAATATATAACAGTAAAGTATATAGTCGAAAGGAATTTGGACTGGCGTCGTGAAGAGGGTAAAAATACAGCAAGTTTGAGAGCCAATGACTTTGGATCGAGGAGACCGAGGCTTCTCACTTAATATACTTTGGTTAAATGTAGTATTGCTAAACTGTCATAAAGTCCCAACTGTTCTACAAAATAACCCATTTATTGTTTGTGTTCATTTGAACAAATTATTAGAAACTAATATAGCCACTTAACAAGAATGAAGAGAAACTAGACACGATGTAAACGACATAAAGGAAGGAAGGAGCATAAAGCATCTTTAAGAAAATTAGGGATCCCAAGCCCGCATGAGGGCATATTTTCGAGTGCATACCGCATCGCCGCGTGAACCTTAACAGGAACGCGGGACTATTTATAAAAGGGAACGCGCCAACACGACGTATTAATACGCGTCTCAATTAAGTCTCGCGAGAGCTTCTTCACGCGCCCTCGCATGCCAACGGATTCTCGGGAGACGCACGCACACACGCGCACGCTCTAGGGATGAAAAAAAGGAGAGGAGAGCCTAACCTTTCTTTTTTGGATTTCAGAGATTTAGGCGATAGAGACGCGCGGAATGAAAATAGACGATCGCCGCGACGATGCAGGCCAGGCTGCAGACGAGGAATGCCGGATTATGAGGGTGTGCATCGATTGCTTTATTTATGGATATAGCTGGAGGGGAAGAGGACAAGCGTTTGACGGATTTCGAGAATTTACAGAGCAGCAGGTTATTTTTGGCGCGCGGATGAAAGAGTCGAGATTATAGGTGACTACGGTGCGATAACCTTATTATGAATATAGCTGCAGATTAGATTGCCATTTATTTCTGCATCTCTCAAGAATAACACATTTCAAAGGAAAATATGCGTACACCGTGATAGATTTACTCGAGCGTTAGTAAAGAAAGAAGATCCGCGTTACTTCATAAAAAGATGTATTAAGCATCGCAAGCCAAGGCGTATTTCGCAATACTTTACCTACACGGCAGCGAAAAGAGCGCGAGAGAAAAAGACAGAAACGAAGTTCTCCGCAGTAATAAAACGTGTTATACACGCGGTGCTAAGGTGTTCGAGCGTTCGCGCCCAACAGTAAAACTGTCCGAAGACTTGCGCGAGAGCGTCTTGCAGTGGTGCGCTCTAATGGAAGCTTGAAATATATATACGTACATGCGCGTGGCGGGAAAAGAGAGAGAAGAGGAGACAGTGACGGGCTTTTGACAGAGGCGTGGTGTAACGCTGTAGTCGTGGGTTTGTTCCTTATCTCTCCTATCCCGTATATAACAGGACACTGGACGCTCCGACCCGCGCGATAACAAACTTGCCGTCGTAGCGATTAGTGTACATATACTATCGGTCAGACCGAGAAAAATGTCTCTTCCTTCCTGCAGCGCGCATATATATGCATAATCGTATCGTCGGTTCGAATAAAATGTCCGTGAATGCCTCGGTTCACGATTATTGTTTTAAATCGAGGATAGTAATAATAACTGTTGGAGTCGTCAAAGCGCGGCATCGTCGGTGTCAGGAATCCAGTACTTCTCTCTCTCTCTCTCTCTTACACGCCCTTTTTTTACCGCTATATAACGCACGAGTCCTACAATTACGCAGTCGCGAGGAGTTACGAAAGCCTCGACGCTGTAAAGGCGCGCGCGAGTAGAGAGCAGTTGAATTAGTCCGCGCTCGCGCGCATTGTCTCTCGATACTTACTTTGTATATACATACGCGCGCAGGTCGTTTCTTTTTCCTCGTGCGCGTGAGCACCTACATTGTGACACGCAGCGGCGAGATTATTGACGCGCCTGTTTATGGCGCCGTGGGGGTAATTAAAATTCTCATGGCCTGTAATGGCGATTCGAAAGTGTGTATACTTTGATTTTGGGAATTCGCGGATTACACGTGGGAGAATGCGTGCGAGTTGCGTAATATTAGGGACACTTTTTCTTGGATGCGTTGGATGTTACTTCTATTTTTTTTTTTTTTTTGGCGGGATAATCGAGTTTTTAAGTTGCTCGAGGTTTATCGTGCCTCATGTCCATGGTTGAGATTAAGATCTGAATCGTGAGCATTCGAGACTCGGCTCGTTTCGACGTTTACGCCGCTCTTTAACGTTATTTCGTTATAAATTAGAAACTTGAAATTTAGCTTCTTTTTTATTTCATTCTGTACGCAAGTTGTTTTTGCGGATTAGAAATATTTTATGGGGCTGTAATTGTCGGTAATGGCTTTAATGAATAATATACTTTACGCCGCGTGTAATAAAATAAAACTGCGAGGGCCCAGCTATTCTGCGGAGTCGAGTATAATGGCAAAGCCAGTTTCTGCTTTCATAGAATAACTGTCATTTTTACCGAACCGACAAAAACATGTACAATTAATTTCAAGCTCAATCACTATTAAATCCAGTGGATTTTGTTTTATAAAATCTGCCATCTCTAGCCACCAACAAAAATCATTAATTATTTGATACAAAACAAACTTGATCTCTCAATCGAACGCACACATTTCCGATTCCACGAACAGTTTTTCAGTATTCAAAAATGACTTCCTAGCCCGAAGCCATCGCAGCGTTATATACAGGCAACGACAACGTGTAATCTCTGCTCGCTGTCACGACAGGCACACGCGATCTCTATAGATACAGCTATGGGCTATATGATCGACGGCGACTGCAGCCGGTATGATAAGCTATATACATGCATCATGAGGCGGGTGCGACTCTATAGCGCGTATGTATTTGTACTTTGTGTGCACACTGTGGCATAGCTTCGACGCGCGGTTCCACGAACCAGTTCTCTCCCCTTCTGCGTGCACGTGTCTACTGTTGTTTCGGCCCTTTTCTCTTTTGTATATACGTCGGTGCGAGGATGGCTACCGTAAGGTAAAGAAGCTGTGCGCGTATACAGTATTTATTTATTGAGAGGATGCATCGTCAAAGGTGCAATAAGATTTGTGACTTACGGAAGCAAATCGAAAGAGTCGAATCGTGGATATGACGATTGTTATTGACACTTACCTGAAACAAATAAAAATGTATTTGGTTAACAAAAATGAAAATTAGACAAGAGCCGTTGTTATAAATTAATTGGTAAAAACATTAATACGGATACGCGTAATATGCATCTCTATTTAAGGGTACGTATCGAGCGATAATTTTCAAAAACCAAATAGAAACGGGAGGATAACAAACGCTAGACTAATCATATACACTGTATCCCAATTATAGCAGATACGGAAAACAACTCAACCCTCGGTGGCTGCTACTGCTGCTGCAAGCCAGTCCAATCCCAATCGCACTTAATAACAGTTATACAGACAAACGGCGCGTAAAATTTCAAAAATAGCAAGTCCAACAATTTTCGCGCCACGCACGCACGTATATAAGCCAAGCTATAAGGGATAGATCGCGGGTAGCTATATTTAAGGGCGACGCGCGAGTCTACCGGCATTTCACTCGCTCGCTCATTTCTCCTCTCTCTCTCTCTCTCTCTCTCTCTCTCGCGAGCCGTGAGCCATTATTTACGTAACCAGCGGCTGCTGCTGCACTCACACGCGTATATACACACGCGCGTTTATATAATAATTCAGGCGCCGCGTCGCCGATAAAACGCTATGGGGGATCGTGTGTGCGTGCCGGACTTGTGTAGAGCGAGAGAGAAAGAGGGATAGAAGAAGAAGAAGAGATTGCAGAGTGTGTAGTAGTAGTCTCTTCCACCCACCTCCGGGAATATTTGTTAATCGCGGAGGACGAGACGCACGTCGACCATGTCTTTTTTTGTATTGCAGAATGTGTGTGTGTGTGTGTGTGTGCGAGTGCGTCTTTGTCGATGCCTTGGTGATTGTTGCGTTGAGGTGCATCGACGCGAGGGATCGGCTTGACGATTGTTGTTGACTCGAGAATTGATGTGCGATCGATTGTTATTGCAATCGTTGTAGAGAGGCGAGACTTTTATCCGCGCGGGCTCAAGATTGATCGTTGTTTTTAATAGGTTATCCTTGGATTTGCGCGAGTGAAAAATATTAATAAAATTGCATTATTCCGTTTTGGATTCGATGCTTTGTCAAAGTAATAACGTTCGATTTTCTTTTTATCACACATGCGTAATTATCACGTTTCCTGAAAGTTGCATAATAGCAAAAAGCCCCCTATTATTTATATATAGATTTCACATAACGAACAAACGCACGCATTGTGCGATCATCGCGTGGCTAATTGAATGCGCGCGAGACTTTGTGTGTACATGTTATACGCGCGAAGGTGTATATAAGAGGAGAGCTCGAGTAACGGCGGGGCCTTGTAAGGTCGTGGAAATTTTCTTTCGCAGAGAGAGGAAGCGAGCAGAGTTTTGTAACGCGCGTTCGAGCCAATTAAGAGGGATTGGAAACTTATAAAATGCCCATATTTTTTTCCTTCTTAATTGTGACGCGAGAGCAGATCGATCGGTATATGGAGTTTTGGCTTTAATAGCGCTGTGGCGGGTCATGCTGCATTTTAATCGAGACGCCATTATTATTGGTGGCGGAGAGAAAAGCGGATCGAGGGATAATTATTATTGTCGTTAGTCATAGAGATTGCGAGATGCAATTAGAAGAAAAAAATAATTGTTCCCGTGTGCTAGAAATAATTGGTTCGGGTCGATAAGGCGGGGCCAATTATTTGGATTATAAGACGCGTTACGAAGCATTGGTATTGTACACTTGCTATTTTTTTTATCGGAGAATAAAAAGGATATTTAGCGCAGTACCGAATATTAATTTAAGTGTTATGCGCAGCAAGTGCATAATAATTTGTAAAAGTGTTCGATTGCTTTGGAAGAGAAACCAAATGAGTAATTATTATTTGTTTAAAGCAAATTATGCGATAACTCGTGTTACGCAAACGTTATATTCCAGTGTACATAATACTTATAGAATGTGCGTATAAGTTTATAAGATATAAGATTCAGGCGACTTATGGATGAAAAATGAATTCTGGGAAATCAATCGTGAGATTTACAACACAGTACGCCCAAGTATTTTGAATAAGTTATGCTGACCGATCTGAAGCACTTCAAGGAAATCTCATTATGCAAGATATTATCTAAAGATGAGTTTCGGAGAAAAGTTTTATCAAAAATTATGCTTGCACGACTGATTTATTTATGTAATCCGTCACTTGTACTCGGATGCGTGTACTAGCTATTACAATGATATTATTCTTCCAAGATTTATGGCTTCTGTAAAAGAAGATGAAATTCTTAAGCTTTGTCAATGTTAAAAACATTGTAAACTCTTTCTTGTTCACAAATTCACTGTGTTAATTCCCACAAACATTTATAGTTAAAAAAGAAAAGCTTGTTCCTTCTTTACACGTCGCCAAAACAACGCATCTTTTATTCATCCAAGCGTACGGGTCGTCACCTACACATGTCTAAAATTCCTAAATTCACTAAAAATATAAAAAGACTCAAACCCAACCGACCCGTACGAACTCAGCTCGAAAAAAACCAGCTCCCTAAAAAGCAGAGAAAAAAAGGGACCCGTTCCCCAAGCCAAAATGCAAAGTAGCAGTAGCAGCAACAGCAGCAGCTGCGAAATATCACAGTCAAGCGGCTCCGACACGCCGAAAAAGCGCGAGAATATAATCAAGAGGCAAAAAAGAAACGTGTAGTCCAATAGTTATCGGCTAGGTGTAAAGTTTCAGGCACGAATAATACCGGTGGCGACGACCAGATTGTCATGCACCATCGGCTCTCAGCTATTCGCTCCTGCAGCGGCAACGATTTCGCAGAAGGTGAGCTATGCACACTTGCACACGCGCGAAACGCGAGACCGATTGTTTATCAGCGCTTCTAATTGAAAGGCCTCGGGTGGCTTCTTTGTCCTACTATATATTATACTATATGTATATATGCGCTTTCTTAGAAGGTGTGCGGCAGATGAAGATCCGTTGCAATATAGGTGTTGATTGCGATTTGCGCGATGTGTCTGGGATGAAGGATTGCGTCGTGGGTAGCCGCGCGGTGAGCATAAATGGTTGTAAGCCTCGGTAATGTTGTGAAGTGAGTTGTGGTGTGTGCTGCGGTTCGAATGTTTGGGATTTCTTGCTTTCTTTTTCGAGAGTGTGTGGAGTGTGCGAAGACCTATTGTTGCGCTGAAACGATTGGCGAAAGGATGATTTGGCCTTTTTGACTATTATATGAATATATTGCGAGTGCAGTGGTAGATAAAAATGAAAATTACGGGTGGCTTTGATAACTTGTTTCATGAAAATGTATACATTAAATAAATCACCGTTCTAATGTAAATCATTGAGCACTCCACATTATCTATTATATCTAAACTATTGCAAAAGTAAAAGTAAAAAAAAATATTCATACCTCAAAAGTGAATTAATATCAATATTCAATGCAGAAGAAAGGCAATAAAAGCTGTCTACACTACAGGCATATATACAAAATCGAAAGTGCATATATACGCTCTTTTATCGAGAAAATATTGCATCATTAGAAATCATATGCATTAGCGGGTTGCATTATAAAGCGGCTGTTTCGTTGCCTCCGCCGCTTCGCGTATATTATTATATTAATGCATTGTTTCCATCACGTTCACTTGTGTATAAGGAAAGCGAAAACGGAACCTGCTTCGACGGTGCAGCCGCCGAGAGCTGTGCGTTTTTTATCCCAAGCCCCATCATCGACTCTATACCTGTCGAGTCGTGTAAGAAAGTCATTATCGACCGATGAAAATAATGCGATAATGAAACGAAATGAAAATTGCGGGGGAATCTCGGTGGGGGTTAATGAGAAAGTATCGTGGATTGCAAAGTTACACTTAGAATTCATCGAGTAGTATAGATTATGTATGACTTTTTAGTTTTGAATTTTGGCGCTATATTAAACTAACAAAAATGAATTTATGTTGCATTTACGGTACATAAACTCTGAACAAAATCGTATATTACGTTTCAAAAAACGGTACTCGATCAGTCTCTTATATTCCAGACGATAAAATAAGCATACGCTGACGAAAGGAGCACATCCTAACCCATTAGCGAATAGCATCTAAGCTTGCTAATGAAAACATCGCTCATCAGTCTCGTCTCGTTTCTTTTCTTCGCACACTCATCGCGCCGCGATATATAACTCATAGCGTGAAGTAGTCCCGTATGTATGACTAACCTGCGAAGAAAAGGCGATCGAAAAAAGTCATGATGGAAAATTAGGCGAGTCGAACCGGTGGCTACTGCTACTACATGGCTATAATATGACGTCATGCGTCATTAAGCTAAAGATTCCGGTGATGGAGCGAATCTATAGGATTAGAGCCGAGTCTCGAGTTATCCAAGTACGGAAAGAGGAGAGACTGACGCAACGACGAAAGTCGAGAGAGTGGGAATATTGATGCTTTTATAAGAGAAGAGACGAGACGAGTCGATAGATTTTCACGCGCTTCCTTGTGCGTGTAAGTACGTTACGTTATTGGCAGCGTGCATAGCAGCGAGAAAGTGTAATGGAAAATCGCGCGTCGTGTGGATGTGCCGTTTTGGGGATGCGGTTAGCGCCGGATTAATGGGCACGATTATGCTTGAGTAAATATCGCTGGGTTATTATTTCCTATGGGAAGAGCAAATTTACGTAAATAGCCCGTTATGTAAAATAATCAATGGCGATATCAAACGATAATTTTTATTAAATGCTTATACATTTACCCGTTAAAGTTTTAAAATCGTTTCGATTAAATTGTTTCATAAGAATGCGCCATAAGATTTTAATTATACTTCAAAAAAGTTTCCATGTCGAGTTGTGTGACGCGCGCGACTAATTAAAAATTCAATAAATGTAAGCCGGGTATGCAGCTCATAAAAGCAAGGATCAGTCGGCAGCAAGAGTGAAATCTCAAGCATTAACCGCCATGTGCCGTAACGTTTAGCGTCTGACCTGTCATTTAACTTCCTTATACACTTTGACGCGTGTTTACGAAAGTAATCGAGACTCATAATAAAAAGAAAAAAACACGAAAGAATTTCGATTGCCTTTCTCGCGTGTATGAGTTTAATTTTATGCATATACAAAACTTCAATCTATTATTCACTTTTACTTTTTTTTTACGAGCTCCGATGGATATAAGTACAAAATATCTGTTACAAAATGTACTGAAGTGTTGGAAAATTTTGCGTATGTGGAATTCTCGGAACGGTGTATGAGAAAAATGCAAAATAGGTTGACCTTGGGCGCTTTTTTTAGATGTGAGCATGAAGCTTTTCTAATGCTTCGGATAACTTAAAAAATGAAAAAAAAAAAAATACTCGAGAAATATCTCGTGAAAATGAATGGTATGACTAATTTATATAACCGATAAACTTTAGCTGATTTAAAGAGAAAATTCTTTTCAAGTGCAGGCTACTTCTACCAAGTTTTATTTTTACTTCTTCCTGGATAAATTAAATACACAATATCCTGCTTTGATAAAAACAAAAAGAAAACTTGTATGAGTCACTAAAACCCGAGAAATCTTTTAAGTGCGATTCTAAATAGCAGATACTCAAAATGAAGTTCGAAATGGCAAAAATCATGTTACACACAACATTAAACATTCTCACTTTCCTTTTATTCATTCGCATCACTTTCATACATGTAGAACACGTCCCAACCGCGCAAACCCACTCGTATAATGTAGGTACACAATCATCGATATCGTCACGCACGAGTAGCAGCAGTCGCATCGCGGAAGAGGAAGGCCGCCAAGAGAAATAAAAACGTCAAGGCGCGCGCGTCGAATCACGAAAAATTTCTCTCTCGAGCACACGTGATTCACAACGGCCGCGGTTTCCCTTAGCGATTCCACGGAATGAAGCCGTAGCGGCGCGCGTGCGTTCGACACTTTGACAGTATCTCGCGGATGTTATCGCCTGCACCGACGTCGAACGAGAGTTTAGCGATTGCGAGTTTTGAGAGAGAGAGGAGACGGGTTTAATGGGTGTGTAAGAGAGCGCTCGATTTACGTTGGAGAGATGAGTTTACGGTGATTAATTGGTCGTTGCGAGTGATAATGGGTTCTTGAGTTCGCTGTAAATTTGAGGAGAATATCTGATGGATTTGGCGTGATTTTAGTATCGATTAAGCATCTAGAATCAAGTTCACCATTATTATTAAACTGTTTCATTGTGAGATATAAATTTCAGTTAGCTAAACATTCAACACTGTAATTCGATAGGAACAAAGTCGATGACACATGACTGACGTCAATGCCTCGAAAAAAGAACATCTTATCAAAACATCATCTCGAACGCACCGTTAAACAACCGAATCTACATTATCTCGGTATATGTTTCTCAAAGCCCTGGCACTTACCAAATCATCAGCGACAGTAGCATCCGAGAAGAACGGTATAAGTAACGCCGACAATGAAACCGGTACACCGAACGGAAAAAAAAGGAGGAAGAAAGAAAGAAAGAATGAAGGAGAACGAGATTTCGAAAGGCTTCCAGCAAGGACGCGTACAGGCGAAAATCGCTCGGTCAATGTGGGCGCGCCACGAAAAATCGCACGAGCTGCACTCGAGCCGAGAGAGAAGATTGCGTCATATATGATGCAGAAACCCGGGCTATACTGGCGATAGTCGATGTGCATGTAGGCATATAGGTGTGTTACGTCGCGATTCGCCGAGCTACGCTCCCGCGCTTGAATTGCTTTTCCCTGGACGTCTCTCTCTCTCTCCGAGGGAAAAGGGAGAGAAAGTTTGAGAGAAAAGAGTCTATCGACATTTTATACGCTACGCGAGGGAGAAAATTTAGGTGGGAATATTTGTTTATGATGCAATTTCAAGCAGGGCATTGGCAAGCATGGCTGATTTCCGTAGATGGTTGGAAAATTGTTTTCAAGTATATAGTGAATGCATCTTGATTTTTAAATCAATAGAAATACTCGTTTTTTTACTAAAATTCTCGAACACAGAAGTAATTCGATTATCGAACTATAACAAGATTTAACTGTATTTTACTGTTAACAAACTTCCGTGAGAACATTAAGGAAATATTCTTTTGTTTCTTCGTTATGTAAATAGAAAAAGAATTTTTTTTTTAAAGCAACTAAAATTACTAAGTCTTCCGAAGTTTCGCAGTTTCTCGGTCAATCGATTGAATGTAAGAGCGATTAAAGTCAAGGTTTTCATCGAGGTAGATTTTACTGCGTTAAGCTCTTGTAGAGCTTCTTAATAAAATTTGTTATATCGAATAAAACTTTTCGTTCGCCCAAGTATACATCATTCACGCAGTAACGAAACACAAATACAGTTGAACTTCATAAATTACATGGCAAAACAGAAGGAGATCGTCATCAGTTATCAAAATCACGTACTGTCGACCGATAAGTATACACTCCATCCACGCAAAAAAGTGCGCCTTAGAATCCAATTAGCCTCTCGGCATTGTGTAACGCGCGGCAAAAAAGGCGACAAACTGTCGCGCGGGCGCTTAGATAACCATCTCTATAATACAGAGCCACACACACACACGCACACGCATCCGCGCGACGTTATGCCAAATAAACACAGTCGCGCCAGAGAAGCGCGAACGAGAGAAAGTGCACGCGCGACCGACACACACACACGTAATAGAGTCGTTTACACGGGGTTTGAGCATTCCATTGTACTATACACGCGTGACTTGATTTAAGGGAGCGTGTAATAATCCATATCGACAGGATTAATTTTATACCGGTGTTTAGGTGCTGCTCCGTGTGGGAAGATTTCGCGCGACGATATCAGCCGGAACGCGCTTTATATATATATGCCGTACATATATACGTGCGATTACATCGCGGACTGGATTTTCCCGGAAAGTTGGCCATTTATGTTGCAGGGATTAAAGTAACTCGCGCGCCCGTTTTACATCTCGTGTTACGAAAAATTACATCAAGCTCGTTTAGCTTTATCAAGTAGGTGAATCGTTATCCGTCCTTTCATCTGTTTCAATTCATCCGCGCAAGAATGTCGTATACGCATACATGTAGATTAATGAAAATATATATCTCGGCTATCCGGTGCATACAGCTCGTAAAATTAATTAGAGTATAGGATGCGAGAGGGGAAAAAGCGGTCGGCACGCGGTTTTTATTTATTTTCGTGCGATGGTCGACCGAGGCGTGCGTGTGTTATATAGCGGCGTATTACATTCGGGTCGCGTATAGATGATGCCGTACAGGTGCACAAAGCCTAGCGGAGTCTAATACAGCGCGAAATTGTGTCGGGATTTGCATAAGACCATTTGCCATCTGCCTCTTCTTCGTTTTAGCGGTTCATTTTTTTTCTTTTTTTCTTGCTCTCGTCCCGTTCTATGAGTTAAAGTAGCCGAGATTACACGGGTGCTTCGGGTGTGTCAGTGTGTTTGTGTGTTTTAGAAGCGAGCGCATAAGTGGGCAACAAATAAAATGGGACGCGAGTGATAGCTTAATCACCTGGATATCATGAGAGACGAGCGATATACATTAAAAATGGAACGACTCGAGTATGCGAGACGTGGTTTTTTATTGAAGTGCGATTTTCTGATGGATTATTAATAAATAAATGGTAGCCAATCAGCAATTTGATGAGATATTTTAGTTTACAAATCTGTAGAAAAGCTGTTGCGTATAACAGAGTTTAGAGTTTCTTTTCCGACTGTTACGAGCTTGAAATTAAGTTAATTAACGACGCAAAGAAAAACGAGCGCTCCAAAGTCGAGGAATTTTTGAAGAACTACTCTCGGGGAAAGAAAGAGGCCTTTAAGTCCGAATACCATCGAAATGCGCAGTAGCTGGTACGCGAAATTATGCAACGCGCGCGCGCGACTCTTATTCCGCGACATCGGCTCGTAAAAGAAAAAGAAAGAAACGAACACACGGCGGTAGTTCGACAGAGAGACGACAATTTATCGAGAACAGATCTTAAGTGCTCCCCTTTTAAACGGCTTCGAAAGTCTTGCTCTCCGCGCGGAGAGTCGCGAACGCGCGCCCGAAACCGAAAGTGCCTTTTACGCGTACATACCATTTCCGAGTTCTTTGTCTCTCTCTCTCTCTCTCCCTCTCTCTCTCTCTCTCTCTCTCTGTGTACACCTATACACACACATACACGTGCACGTATGCACGCGTCTTCGAAGATAAAAAGGTAAAGCTCGAGAGGAAAAGAGCCGGGGGTCGCCGTGGGCCATTAACATTCCGCGGCGCGCGGGACCGCCAGAACAAGATTTCATACCAGAGATTAGCATAAATTTCGCCCCTCTATATATATACATATATACGCCTTACGGTCAGATCCTCTTCCTCCGAGCAATCGAACGATCCTCACCACGGCTGCGTCTTTTTTTTTGTTTCGCCTCGATTTTACTGCATTTTTGACGAATCGCGATTAGAAAATATGCATGCATTCTGCATTGTATGAAATTAGCTTGGTGAAATTCATATTGCAAAAGGCAAATAGCGCGATAGTCTCCTGCGCGATGATACACCACCCATATATTAAACGTATACACGCGTAACCGATTTATGAAGTCTACAAAACGAAAGGGGGGAGGCGCAGGGGAGGTTGAGGCATTTTCGATCTAAGTTGTGAAATTGGAGCCTTTGTCGACGATCCTCTCTCTCTCTCTCTCTCTCTCGGTTTAGCCTATGGCGAGGAACTCAATTTCGCGCCGATTGAAATGCAATACAGCGTATTGTCCTCATTATCCTTAGGCAGACAGGCCCTGGTATTGCGGCTGTATATATCTTTGTACAAGTCGTGGGGTGATGAAAGGGACACGATGATATTTATTTTTCCGTGCGCTATTCAGCGTTGTTATTAAATTGAGCTTATTGTGCAAGGCCTTTTTTAAATTAGCGGGACGAACATGAAAATGAAAGTTTCGATAAAAGTATTTGCGAGCGTTTTATTGTTCCGCGATGGCTAAAGTACTGATGAATTGTGATTATTTTTATCGGTTAGTTGGTGATTTATTGGATATCGCCTGATGTTGAGTAATTAGTTTGATTGAAAATTAATTTTTAGAATTAGTCAAATATTATTATAATATTTAGAAATTATTAATGGGTACACGAAGCAAAGTAATTACTTTCAAGTTGTTTGCACTTCTTAGAATGCAAAAAGAATGAGTAATTCATAAACCAGTATTCATTGTCCAATAAAAACTCTTATTATGCGTCTGTCGAACAATTTAACAATACTAATGATGTAAGAAGTTTCACTTGCATCGTCGAGCGCACGCCTGCATCAATCAAACTTTTAAGCCTAACGAAAACGCAGCGCGCCCGGTTAAACACGCGGGGATTAAGGCAAATTGACGAATAACGATATTCCGAGAAAGCAGTTATTTTTATTAAGTGCTGACGGACTCGACGCTTCGCGGTAGTTCTAAATTTGTCCCTCTCTCTCTCTCTCTCTCTCTCTCTCGAGCTCAGGCTATATCTTCTTTGCTCACAAATAGAAAATATCATTTAAAAAGCTAACGTAAACACCTTTTCCCGATTATTTCACGCGTATTTTCGGGTAGAACTAGCCAAGGATATAGCGATGGCAAAACGAGACTTTCTACAAATTAATCTCCAAAGGTTCGATAACACTGCATCGCAAGACAAGTGTAACAAAATCAATTATCTCGCAAATATGGGCATGCAGAGAAAAAGTAAACTGCAAGCGGCGAACAAACGCCTGTGTATGCACTTTCACTCGCATATCTATATATATATATACATGCATGCAACCGTATATAGCTATATAGAGACAATATACATATATAATTATACATGATTATATATAATCATATAAGTTTTTATATAGGGTTATATATGATTATATATAATTATATATAATTATATATAAATTATTTGTACCCGGGTACGCATGTTTCAGAAACAGTATTTTTTTTGTTAAAATATTTCTTACACATTATTCATTTGTATAATTAATTTTTTTAGTTGCATATAATTATGCATGATCATGTATATCTATGTATATACAATATACTCGCTAAAACTAATTTGAAATCCGATTAGCTCTCGTGTATCAGTGCACTGCTCGCGTGTGGCGAGGGAAGGGAAAAAAATGTTTTCGCGACGAGTGCGCCAACTGCGCGGCACTAATAATATTGCCAAGTTATTAATTAGGGATGCGTACGTCTAGGCGCTTCTATATGCGGCTATTATCCGCTATAGCGCGGACGCATTTGACGCAAATCGACTGTGTACAGTATAATGCCATGTTTAGCTTTTCTAAGACCGAAAGTGTTTATGTTCGTTACAGGAGGATTTTCGAGCGAACAACTTTTAATGTCGATAAAATAATTATTTGTTACGGTTTAAATGGATATGATAAGTGACAATTGACTAATAATATAGAAGAGAATTCTTAACGAGTTAATCAATTTATCGCTTGTGTTTGACAATCGCATGCTGAATAAATATAATCGTGTTAAAGACTTGTATAATTATGTAGATCAAAGTCGATCTCGAGATTGAAAAAGTCTGATTATATTATATACGCCCGTCGGTACGCGCGTCAAGTGATTTGACACGTGGCTTCTATATGTATAAATAAACCGATGTACCAATGACGTAGAAATGAAGAATTCTGTCCAATCGCCATTGTTTGTTTGCGTACATTATCCCCGAATTATTTCTAAATGTACATTGTAAATGTATCAGAAGTAGGAGATACTTTACGAAC
This sequence comes from Megastigmus dorsalis, assembly GCA_900490025.1. Classification (NCBI taxonomy): domain Eukaryota; kingdom Metazoa; phylum Arthropoda; class Insecta; order Hymenoptera; family Megastigmidae; genus Megastigmus; species Megastigmus dorsalis. The sequence goes on from UELU01138950.1 coordinate 103,313, forward strand.
ACGATGATTTATTCAAAATTACTTATTTGTACTGCATTCTAATAGATGTAGCATTAATTTATCGAATTTATAATTCGAACAAAGGGTTTCGAGCTTACGTAATAAAATGATACACGTTTATGTTTGCGAATCAATACATTTACCTATAGATAATTTTTAATACTGCATAAAAAGAAAGATTATTTCTGTATAGCGTCATCTTCTGTTGAACTATATTTGAATCATTGTTCATCAATATTCTACACTCGTCATGACTCAGTCCGACTACTCAATAATATCAATCTAATCTTATTAATCCTCGTGTATTAAAAGTTTGACATGCATTTCAAAGCTTAAATAACTAAGGAATTTATTGATAACGAACGGAAAAAAGTATAAATTAATAGAAAGAAGAAAACACTACGTCATTATTAGCAGAAGGCTTTGAATGTGTTTACAAATGTTCAAAGTACGTTTTTTCTTATACCTTTTAGAAGTAATTATATACGCATTCACATTTTTCGTTAATTCGCCAAAAATATTTGGCAAAAGCAATTTTTTTTTCACGCACGCATTACTTTAATCTCAATGTTTGTGCAGTATCTCGATCTCGGAACGTCGAGAATAAAAACTCCCTTATTTCAATCAAAAACAAGTTAAGTACCGTTCGACGAGCAGAGGCGAAAAAAAGGCACATCGAGCTCCCACTTTAAAAGTAAAGACAAAAAGAAAGGGAACTTTTTCCCATCGTGTGCAGAAGAAGATCATAGGGGGGCAATTTCAGGCGAGTCGAGCGAGTGCAGCGCGCGCGCGCGGATCGAAGGGCGAAGGTACACCATCTTTGTGACTTATAATAGCCGCCGGGGTAATTCCTTAATTTTCGAGAGCGAGAGTAAGAGAAACGAGGGAGCTTTGAGCAAAGCAAAAGATAGAGAGAAAGAGACTCTTACCCTCCGAGGGGTGCGCTTATATATACTTAAGAGATAGAACGTATGATTACATGCGCATTCGCTTTACGATTTCTCAGACCGAACTACGAGCCCGAGAGAGAGAGAGAGAGAGAGCGTAATTTTCATGAGCTTTGACTCTTTTCCCGCGTATTTCTCCTTCCTTTTGGCAGCAATCGTAAAAGGGAGGAGGGGAGGAGGATTTTGAAACGGTGAATTTTGTCGAAAGTTTAAGTGTTGGTTCTTTTCTTTTACGGTGAAGAGAGAGAGAGAGAGGATCGGCTCGTAAACCGGGATAACGTTTTTTTTATGTGCTGTTGAGGAGGAGAATTTTTCGGGACTTCCTTGCGTGCGCGCTGTTTGACGCGCCAATAAAAGTTAAGAGACTCACCTCGGGGGGAAGCGGGGGGGGCAGTTTTAGTCTCTGGTGCGGTTTGTGCGAAAATTTTGCGCAAAAAGCATAACGCGTAATTGCCCCGTATTAAGAAATTTGGTGGTTCGAGTGCTCTTAAGAATTATGTCAGGTCCAGATTTGGCGAAAGTTTGTGCGTTTAATATAAGGGCTAAATTGCGGTCTAGCGATTGTTGCGATACCATCTATTATTGCTGCGATTACTTTCATAAATTGTTGACAAGAGCTTGCGTTCGTGGGATACATAAAAATGAAAAAGGGTAATGATTTGCCTGGTAAACTATAAATATACGCGGTATGAAAGTAAAAGTTTGATAAGATTAAGCTTGAAAAGTAAAAAATTCATACACGACTTTTCAAGTTCAATATCGAATTGCCGTTTCGAAATAGAACGGCATTCAAAGTCCGCGTGCCTCAATATCGTAACCTGTCAAAACAATCAAACTCCATAGCAATTACAACTCGATCAGTTATAAATTCAAGTTGCGTAAGCGGTCGGCGCGTGTATCTCGGATCTATAAAACTCCCAACTCCTGTTGAGCATAACTTCCAGCGATCCACAGTACATAAAACTCTCGCACACAACGAAATAATAATTAACGCGCACGTCCGCAATAATAGTACTGCAGATTTTTTGCAACAATACACTTTCATATAAGCAATATACACATTGCGTAACTTATAAAAAATACCAATCCTCCAGCAGAACCCATATATATAAAAACAAATAGATACACGATACCACAAGGCTCTCTTATATGCTATATCCTCAGCCACGATGAAACGCGAAAAGTATTAATTACACTTTGCACAACGTCCCATCAGACGGTATGTCTAATCACCTACGTTCTCGAATATACCGATATACCGGCAAAAACCTTTTTACAATGCGAGTAAGGTATACTCGCGGTCACGTGCCGTTTTTCGGTGTGTGTTGATTTACGAGGTACTCGTGTATAGGCCTTGCGTTGCTACACATCGGCAGTGAATCGTTTATTCGCCGCCGACGCGAATGAATGCTTCTCGGACAAGTGGAGCTTTGCGCTTTCGCAACTCTCTGCACTCACTCGCCAATAGCATCTCCGTAAGCGGAATCTCGTTGACGGTCAGTTCATTTTTTTTTCTTTTATAATTCTTGCTTTCGATTTTTCCCGACCGAACGTTTATTGTCGTTTTCGCAAAAACTTATTGGTTATGTAAATAGCGTTGTTTGAGCTTCTTTCGTTATAACAAGGCACTGCGGGCAATTAGCCGTTATGTATTACATATTATAATTTATTATGATTGCGCTCGCGTGGTTTTTCGAAAATCAGCATCCATTTTTAACAGGATCCTCGATATCCTGATTTTTAATTAAACAAAAGATTTAATTTTCAACAGATTTTTTTTCGAATCGAATCGATGATCATCTTTCATATCATAAAGCATCCACTCTACTCGATAATGTAAACAAGTCAAGATTCATCAATCTATAAGCGTCGTTAAGTTTCTTAATTACTCCCAGCATCAATAACTCATTATCCGCAATAAAAAGAGGCAATTTCTCCTACTCTCTATCGATGGCGAGCGAGCAAGCGCAGAGACGCGTTTTCGATTAGAAAATCCTTCAAGACAGCCGCACGAAGATATGATTTTTTCTTTCTTTCTCATCAAACGTGCAATGAATAATGTGCGAATGCAAATTTGCAGCATGGGCAATAATCTGCAAGGAGTCGCAACAATCGTTACTCAAAAGGCAGTCATAGTCGCCGGGTTCCGCGAAAGGAAAACAAATTATTAAAGTGTCTCTCTCACTTTCTGGCTGCTTCATTGACTCATTGTGAGGATGGCACGCGTATAGTCGCTCAGGCGCACGCGCGCCACTTTTCTTCGCAATCGCTCGTAGCCGATCGGTCATCGATTGCAATTACGCGGCAGGGAGGGCGCCGATAGCACACACACACACACACACACATATATATATAGACACACCAGCCATTGGCGCAATCGTCGGCGCCGTTCGATCATTTGAATTTTATTAGAAAGCCCCGCGCGTGCGCGAATTAGAATTGCGAATAGCTTTTCTTTTTCTGATGGCTTTACGAGCTCGGCATTGTCTTCCTTAATCGGGACACATACGAGTGTATGTGTGTGTATATGGTACGTGTGTAAGAGCATGATCCGGCAGGAATCGATTGTGTATACCGAAGAGAGACACCCACGCCGCATGCTTAAGGAGGTTCATCATCGACTATTTATGTGACATTCACCTCTCGGTGCATGTGTCCGAGTGTATATATACTTACGTATGGGGGAATTCGTTTCGCGCGGATCTTCCATGTTTCTCGCGCGCGTTCGTAACGGTGAATCGATTCGTAGAAATGGTAATCTCTTGCAATTGCGAGGAAAATTGCTGCTGTATCGATGTACAGAGGTGATATCGGGTGGTACGTGGTAATGCGACAATGTAGTTAAATGGGATTTTTATTTGGTGGGCTGCCGACTCGAAGATCAGCTTTTTTTTGTAATTTAAAGTTTCCTAGTGAGAATGTTATATCGTATCCGGAAACTCGAATACTTGATCGGATCTATACACCTTGTATAATATGTGTGCAGCGAGCGTGACAAATGAATGAAATAATTCGAATAGTAAACAACTTGATAAATTTGTTATCTTTGAGAATTCCATTAATCGCTTGATTTGACGTTGTTTAATTCGCACTTCTTAGTGAGCAGTCTTGAAAATTTTCCTTGCCGATTATTTAACGACTTAATTATTTAATAAATATTGCGAAAGATTTAAAAATTTTTTTATCTTATATAGTGCCATATTGTAGCTTTAAAAATATATGAAGACACGCTGTTTTTTCCATAGAAAGGGCTGCAGGAAGTAAAATTTTCAACAGACAATACATTTTTCCCCAATCATAATAAAAGCCAGCAGTTATTGGAATATCTATTGTTAATCGATTCATAACTTTCAATTTGCTTGCAATTTGTACAGATTACAATGAACTGCGATGGGTAAACTGTCAGCATGTTCAATATGTATATCATTTATAACTATGATATGTAATAAGGAGTTTTGAAAGATGATCTTTATTATGACGCACATCTTGAAGCATTACAATTGGGAAGAATACCATATTTTATTTAGTCGGAAACGTACAAAGTATACAGAGAATCGAACTAAATTTGGCAAATAGCTTATTGAAGATCCTTTGCTGACGTCACCATCGCAAGTGTTTCAAAGGTTTCGCGTTACGATGATGACGTCACACGAATTTTTACGACATCATAGCTCCTCCCTCAATTTTTAAGATATTGCAAAAATTGAAAAAGTTTACAAAGAAAATAAGCAGTGCTGTATTTAACGGGAGCATAGTTGCGACGTTTATGGTTTTATACTTTTTCGCTCAATTTTTAACATTTTAACATTTAGCAAGTTCTTTGTAGTTCACAGAATTGAGCTCAGCTCGAAAAATGTTAAAATATTAAAAATTGAACGAAAAAAATACGACACTGTAATCGTCGGTAGCTATGCTCCTCCGGCTTCCCGTTAAGTACACGGTTAACTAAACGATCATATTTTTACCCAATTACAAGGTATATCTATAAATAAAGTTAACCTCTCACATCGATCGTTCTGTGAAAAATAATGCAACTCACATGTGATCTCGGTACAGAAGCCGATCTGATGTTCATCCTACGCCTCCTGAGCTGTCTCGCCCTCTCCCTATCCCTCCTCGTGCATCTCTCGTCCTGCTGCCGGAGCAATGGACCACCATTAGTATTAGCACCACCACTACAACTTTCAACATCTGGCATTTCATCATCCTGTTGCAACGATCTGATCCTCAACAGGACGCAGCTCTCGTCGTCGTCGACACTCGCCACTTCGCTGCAGCAGCGCATTCCATCGGCCGTACCTTCCAGCTGCAATTGGTTTCCTTTATGCTCGGCGGCTGTTCGCCACTCGTCCTTGATCCTCGATTCGAAAGATGCGGATCTTCGCGTTATCTCACGTGGCTGATACTTTCTCGAGCTCGCGGTTGAGTTGCTGTTGTACGATCTGCGGGCTATCAAACGCTCGGTTTTCGTGGCGAATTCTCGCGAGCTTCTGATCGGCTGATGATCGCCGCTGTTGCTGCGATTCCGATATCTGATGGATACCGAGTCCACGGCTATCGGTTGTGGCGGCTGCCTGTCCTCGTAGCTGCTGACGATATCGTCCAGATAAGAGGACTCGTTGGTGTCGTCGACGAAGCCGGAATCGTTCCTCGAGTGGACGGCTGGCAGATCGAGACTGTCCAAAGCTGAGGTTGATCTTCTCAGGACAACTGGTCTATCGTCCAAGTTGGTGTCTACCTTTGCTCTACTGTGTCTCTCCTTGTTATTCTCTTCGCCTGTGTTCAGGTTCACTATGGTGAAGTACTTTTTAGGTTCAGATGGCTGTGATTTCGTATCTGAGAATGAAGTACACTGGATAACACTGCTGTGGTCGTCGATGGTGTCACAGCTGCAGGTGGACGGGTATCGATTGGTCAGTATGGACGGCCTGGTCTTGATCGCAAACGGGGATTCGCTGCAATTCTTATGATGGTCCGTTGAGTCGTAGGACCTAACGCGTCTCACCACTGACTTACTCTTACTGGCACCACTAGCACCATTGATTCTGAGCACTCGCGTGGCTTCGACGACGGCCGGCAGACCGTCGTAGCCGTCGTTGAAGTAGTCGTTGGTCGTGGAACTCTTTATAACCTCGCACACGTTGTTGTAGCGGCTGAACCTCACGGTGGCGTCGACTTCGTCGCACTGAAGTCTCACAGCCAGTAGACGGCAATCGCCGACGCCCGGCTTCCTCTTCTCCTCGTTCGTAATGAACATATCGCCGTCCGATTATAGAAGCCGAGGGATTCTCTTCTAGCTCTTTTGCGCTCCTACACACAAGCTCTCTCTCTCTCTTTCTTGGCCTCTTCTTTGACGTCTCAAGATGTCGACGTCATAGCGTCGCGACGCCTCCGCTTGTTGCGCGCCGTCGTTGCTACTGGGATCGTTCGCGCGGCTTTCTGCTGCGATTAACATCCACGACACCTGCAGCTGAACGGGATGTTTTTGCGGAAGCTTCGTGTGGCGAGAGCTTGCTTTTGCTTTCTTCTGGCGCTGCTGTTGCGCTGCTTATATTGCTATGTGTTTTGCCACCGATGCCGATGCTTGGATGCGTACGAGAATTAATGGTTTGACTGTTTGCTCTTTCTTTTTGCCCGAGAAAGCTTTTTTCGCATTCGGCTTTTTTTTCCAACGAATTCCCCGTTGTTTATTTTGACCTGCCGTTGGTGGTAATTGATGCTGATGAGGTTTGCGTATTGGAGTAATTTGTCTTGGACCTTTTTTGTTTATGAAAAAGGTTAGATTACTACTCGACTAAATTGCTTACAATGTGTTCCTATCGATGGATAAATTGAAAACTTCCTAGGTAGTTAAGAAATCACAAAACTGGTTTGGCTTCAATTCTGAAATTTCTTAAGGGATTTCTGCTTTGTGCTCCAAAGTTACTTCACAATTTTACACTTGTTTTTTTTTTAATATTCAATACAATATGCGCACTGGAGAACTTCACAAAAACAATCGATATTCGCTCCACACTGTCACTGATATCCGATAGTTAGTCATGTACGAAGCACTCGATTTAAAAGGCAAATTTAAATTGATGTAGCACGCAGAATCTTTGGACACAAGAATTTTGATGCTTCAACTAAGGTACGCTTTAAATCGGCCTTAAAGTGTACTTAATCTACTGGAAATCCAGGCGATCGGCGAAATTAAGCGGGGAAGATAAGGCAAAGAAGCGGGCCGGGTTGACGTTGTTGCGCTAGGTCGCGTCGGACGCTCGCACGCCGCCTCGGCAAAGGTCCATTTGGATTGCGAACGTGCGGGGCGCGCGCGTTCGCTCTCTCACACACACAGTCGGCTGGTGCGCAGTCCCCGAGCGCTGCTGGCCTACTGCCGTGGACACGAGTCTTGCGCTCGGAGCTCGCGGAGCCCTGCCGCCGTACATACTTTTTCTCTCTCCTGCTGCCGCTGTTGCTGCTGCTGCGGCTGCTCCCCCCCTCCTTCTCTCTCGAAGGTTTTGAAGAGCGCTGCGCTCTATGATCACCACGTGAGTATACGCTGCACTCGCTGCTGCTGCAGCAGCTACTACTCTCCCTCTCTCTTGGGTATTTACTCTCTCTCTCTCTCTCTCTCTCTCTCTCTCTCTCTCTCTCTCTTTCCCTTTTTTATTACCCTCGCTCGCAGTGCAGGCCTATGACTTTTTGCAGGAGATTTGCGAAAATCCTGTTTGATTTTTTATTGAATAAATTTGCCTCGGGAATTGCGGCTCTACCAGTGACTATGAATTTCGTTTTTATGGAAATGGATTTTTTTTTATAAATTTACACTCTATTCGTGAAAAATTATTTCTGTATAAAATTGTGTTTGCTTCGTGAATTTGTAACATTATCTTGCGCGCGAGTTCTTATGCAACGATCAATGATAAAACGTATATCTCTCGAAGAAGCATTTTAATTTATTGCTAAAAATTGCTTGTTTAAAAATTTTAATAAATCAAATGTCTGATAATCCTTTCACAGAAATTCACAAACAAGCGAAAAAATTTTGCAATACAAAAACGACGCTAACGAGTATGAATAAAATACTTCTTTGCAACAATTTATGAATGACAAATAAAAAACTGTATAAATAATTTTAACTTTATTTTCTTTTAAGCCTTGATTTCCCTGCCTTTTCTCTGGTTCCCTTATTCCCTTTTTCTCTGCTCTCTCTTTCACAGTCACACGCACGCACAAACGTAGTTTCCATCCTCGATCGCATTGTTGGAGCGGATGTCCATCTGGTGTGGGTTCGTTTCTATTGCGCGCTCTATACTCGTTACTCGTTCGGCTGGAGTCTGATACTGTGCCGTGTTCAATCTTGCTCATACACAAATGATCACTGCGGTGCATGTGTAACCAAGAACCGAGGGGTGAACAAGAGAAAAAAAGGAGAGAGAGAGGGATAGAAAGAGTGAAAAGTCGACCGACGTGGGGGAGTTTTTTAAATTATTTTTAGATATAGCTGCACGTTGAGAGCTGCACTTTATGTTTTATGTATACGATCCAAGTTTTTTATATACATTGAAACTATTAGTTTTTCGAGAACATCTTGTCATTTTATTGATAATATATCCATCGATTTCACGCGTCAGGTTTGCAAACGTAAATTTGAATGCATTTTTCTTGTCAATCAATCAATGAATGGGCCAAGATGATTGTTGGTGAAAATGTTGTAAGGAGGATAAAAGTGACCATTAAATACAAAATAATAAAAACACGATTTTCAAGAGTCTGAAAGTCGCCTTGGAAGCACCTCAGAAAGCACGTTTAACGCTGATAATCACAAAAATAGAAAGTTACCAAGTACAAAGTGATCGCTGATTGACGTTCCTATACGATTTACGCAAATGCATCGCGTCCACTCTGTCTTTCTTATTCAACCGTTTAAAAAAAAGCGCGGATGAACATTGAGAAAGGCAAAGTTACAACGTCTTATAGGCGCCGTTTTTTATGTAATAATATATTGATGACATTCAAGCTACTGTATTTGATAAAGTGCCACATCGTTGAATAAAATTACAAAATTAGAAATTCAAAACTTATACGATACAAGCATTATCTAAAAAATAAAATGTTTTTTTTTTATCGAATAAAATTAATAAATTTACAGATCGATATGCATTTGAATAGAATGAATCTTTGTGCTCAAGAGAGCAGTTTATCGATGCTATTGAATACATCGCTGGTGAGATTTGGTACTGAGCAGCATGAGATATAGATAAAAGGATAAGTATATATTGAGAAGAACGATAACAGCAGTCGATAGAATGGTCCGAAGAGGAAAACACGTAGCAGATAGCATTTGATGAATGAATCGGAATTAGCATTTTTATTTGATAAACTTTCTTCATTTCTTTATAGATGAAGAGTAGTAAAAGATAACAAAATATATCATTCGTTGCATGTACTAACGAATGCTTTTGGTAAAATTGTATTGTAATTTTGTTTTTAAAAAGGTATATTGCTTCTCAACGAATATAAATCAATAAACTTGAAATTTATAGTGAAAAAGTAAAAGTAATATCACAGAACTTCGATCTCCGGTAGAGACCAACGACATCAGACGAAGGGGCAGAAAAGCGCGCACAAAATGAAAAGAGACTCGAAATACAAAGGTACATAGGAATAAGAGCCGAGGCGTATTAATCAACTCGGTAGTCGGATGCGTATTGAAAAATGAAAAAGGGAAAAAAAAAAACTGAGCGAAGCAGGATGCCTTCTCCCATGCCATATCCAAGACAAGCTATATTATACAGCAGGAGGAGGAACGACTAGGTGCATTCGCACGTGCGAAATCGCGGCGGCGGCGGCGGAGTTGCATATCGCACGTGCCGGAGTCTCGAGGCGCACGTGCGTCTCGATCCGAGGCCTTTATCATTAATTGCGAGCCGCTCAAAGGGCCACGTGATACGCCTCTCACTCTGTCTTGCCTCGCTCTCTCTCTCTCTCTCCCTCGTAGCGCGGAAGTATGCGCGCATTCGTTAACGGAGAGGAGAGAAAAACAAAAAAAAACGAACGAAGCGGGAGCTGTACACACGGACTTTTTTTCTTTATAAGAGAGAGAGAGAGAGTGAGAGAGAGTGTGAGATTATAATCGATAACGAAAATATTTAACGCGCGGCGCGTGATGGGGGCTATTGACGAGGGCATTGATCTGAGGGGTTGCGCTGAAGCTGATATGGATCGCTTTCCGAGAAAGTTCAGGAATTCGTGGCACATCTTTTTTTCTCGTTTCTTTCTTTGGGTTTTCGGGGAGGTAATCGCGTGAAATGTTTTAAAGTTTGAGTCATCGATGAGTATGAATAGGTGGATCATTGGTGCGGGTATTTTGACTATTATTAACTTGGTTAGTCGATCGCGGACTATTTACTGTCTTTATGACTTTCCGCTGATTGTTTTATTGGTTGCGTCGACGTACCCGAGTGTAAAGCGCACGTAACGATGAGCTTATATAAAATTTATTGATAACGAGAAAATAGCCGCTGGAATGCTGTATATATTCATTAATCGCTAATTCCTGAATTGAATTAACATTGTTTATTGTACTCATAATAAAAGTGAGATATAAAATATAAGATATGCCGAGGAATTCATGAATACGTATCAAGTCATAAATATATCAATCGTAAATGTATTCGAATGTGTATAACTCTTAATTCATGTGACAAATAATACATTGTTTTTTTTATAGTAATTATTTAAATGTGTAAAATTGTCACAATGCTTTTGAACTAAAAATATTTTTGGGCCTTGGAGAAAAGAATTCTTTTGTTGTCGATTCTTGTATGTAAACGGATAAGCTTGAATTTTGTTGACGATTATCTTTATTGTTTGTATACACTTACAATGAACGTGAAATTTTGTAAACGTGTTCTTGAATGTTATGTTTTTAGTATATACGTATGTTTTCTGCTTATTGTCAAATACAGATAATAGCACATTACGCAACTAGTGGGCGAAGGAGGTTATCTCGACGAGGGTGAAGATTTCCGCTTCGCTCGGGTGACAATCAAACGAGTTGAGATAACCTGAGCGTACGTGTTGCGTACAATAATTTTCCATACAACGTGCGCAAAATCGAACTTTGCACACAGAGTGTGGAAAAATAAATTTTCTTCAAGAAATCTTCTGTTCTAGGTATATTGTTGGTGTGTATTATATATATTAATAATTACAGTAAAAAAATTTGAAATTTTACTTTCAGCTCAGATACACTTTCAATTATGCACAGAATCGGCAATCAATTATACTCGAGCATTCCAAGACGAAGAACAGTAAAGTAACAAAGATTATAAATTCTAATCGGCGGGGAAACAAGCGCTAAATGCAGCGCACAATCACGCACATTCGATCTCTCACCATGCCAGCACATCGAAACTCGAAGGCTCGTCCGCATTGATTAACATCGAGACGCGCGTAAAGGTTAAATCAATCCGACATTATGCACAGACTCGCATTATACGTAATTCTGAAATAAGTACAGTGGCGGCCGCAGCGGCGGCAAGATCCAGATCCAGACCTGAGAAAAGTCCGATGAAAATTCCACCGGACGTTAATTATACGTAAGCAGCTATTGAGCAATCGACATAATCGACGGCGACGGGGTTCCGTGAGAAATCGCGCGAATAAGACTATATAAAATTCATCGAGGGGCTCGCGTAACGCGTAGCGTCTGTGCACGCGTCTCTTTGCAATGCGGAAAATTGAGAGTATAGTGTAATCGAGGCCTAGTGATGTAAGATGGTCGTTTGTGGACTTGACGCGCTCGCGGATTATTATTGTTCTACGACTTGGAGCTTTTATGGAGATATTAAAGCGTTAATGGATTTTGCCGATGAGAGAAACAGTTATGGATTTAAGCACTGCATAAAGATAAAGGCATTTATTGCCGCGGCGTTTGTATATCTTTTTTTTCCTGCAGCGCTCGTTTAGCTGTCGCGGACAACGTGTCGTGCGGATAATTATTTTTAAGCGTTAAATACTGTGTAATTATATAGGTTTCCCCCCTTTTTTTTTTACTACTAATGAGATTGTCTATTTGTCATTAAATAAAAAGTGTCGATTTGCGCGTGTCGCTTTGAAATTCCAAAGTGATTCATCTATCGTAAAATCAATAATCGGTCAATGAAAAAAATCTCATTCGATTGTATTTTTACCATATAAAGCGCTTTCAAGAGAAAATGTTGCATCCGCACGATCTCAATATTACCAATTACCACCAGATAACAGCGACGCTCCAAATTAATAATCCCAATGATAAATCCAAAGCAAACGATTAGCAGGTAAAAGCGGTAAGTTCCATCCTCGATGTCGAACCATAAATTATGTTATCTGAAATAAACAATCGCGTGTGCAGCCAAACGGTATCTGGAGCAATAAGCGGTGCACAACGTGAACGAAAAAAAAAGTTCCATTCATTAAGCACGCGAAAAAAAGCAAAACAGTCATTCGGCTGGCAAACATTGCAGCTCTCTCGACTTCAACCTGCATGCTTATATACAGATATAACGCAACCTTGGCTTATACGCGATGAAACGCAACGATTATAGAGAGAGAGAAGTTTTAGAAAAATCCTCAATCTGGATTGCACACGCGGCGCATTTTCTCGGCTGATATACACTTCGCAGAGACGTGGGAAGCTCGTGGTATATAATGCGTAAATGTATAAGCGCTGCGGATTATCCGGCCCCAGATTCCAAGGAACGTGTGTATAGATGTACTTTCAACGGCGCCGCGCGCTCGAGCAGTGCGTATGGCATTGTACACGAGATGCGGCGGGCGCCGATATATATATATACACATATACGCGAAAGTTACGCACGAATTACGAGCGCAACTGGTGCTGCATCGATTCGTAGTCGATAAGGGGAGAGCCGATGTGCAATTCCCTGTAATTACTATTAGGCGAGAGATTCGCGATGGTCTGTGTGTGCGCAATCGGTTCTGCGAACTTTCCTGGAATTGATAGAGAAACGGTGTAAGAGCTTAATTTGCGCGGTGCGCGTGAGTTGGTGTTGCAATCTTCGAAAAATAGCAATCCATTTATATGAGAAAATTGGTTCAGTTCTCCTTTAAGATTTCTTTGATATATGTTTTAAAAAATTATTCAACACTTTAATGGAATAATATATATAATATATAAAGTAATTCGTCCTTAAGGTAATTTACACAGTATTTTCAATTCAGGGCCAGAAAACTAGTTTGAACGGGTCAGCGAGTACAATTTGTCCTACACGGACGGTACGCATATCAACAGGCCCGCCCCAACCCAAAAACCAGAGACAGAAAATCAAAGCCGCGCACACAGGCCGTTACAGTTACCGCGTGCATACACACACGTGTCTACCTACGCAAGGACAAACACCTCAATCGCCAAAAATTCCTTTGTACATCATCGAGCGAGCCAGTGAATAAATTTACGGTATATATAATACACAAACGAAGCGCACAAAGCCGCGAATCATCCGAAAAGTTCTAGACGCACGTCGCGAATGAGTGATCCGAAAACACGTGTATAACAAACCCACCTACGATATAACCCAACGTTAAACACGTCCTCGGCTCCTCGCACTTGTACCTCGCACGTGTACAGTTATGAGAGAGTCTCTGTTTTCTTCGCGTCGGCGTCGGCGCTCGTCTTTTACATATATATATATAAGCGAGTCGTGGGGGTCACCCACTTGGTTTTGTCATGGCCGTCGCGTATGTGTGACGCGCGAGTATCTGAATGCTCAAAGGAATCCGGGAGCAGTGAGCGCGACACGATGCCCGCGAGAAAAAATGGATCGCTCTTTTTGAGAGACAGGAATTTTTTGGTTTTCTGGGTTATATACAATGCGGGAGAGGCAGAATTGCGCAAGGAATGATTTTATACTTTGCACGTACAAGTGCGAGTTGTATGGGATGATATAAAGTTTGCGGTTGAGTATTTTACGTGAGAAACTAATAAAAACTTTCTAGTCTTCTTGGGTTGGAGATCGTATCGCCGCGGAGGAGAGCTATTGTACGCCCATGTGGTGTACGAGTACTGGATGCGAGTTAAATTGTAGTTAAACTTACGTGACGGAGGATTTAGTATAGAGATGGCTTTGGACACTTACCTGTAACATAAAATCAAAATGGAATTATAAGTAAATGTGAAAGAAACATGTTCAATTACATAATAGAGATTTAATTGTAACTTTTTGAAAAGGAATGGTAAATAAAACGAATAACATATGGGTAATACAGTGAGAACAAAACGTAAAGTTGTGTCAACAGATTAAATCGCAGAAGCTCAAAGTCATTGTACAGTGACTTTGGCGGTTTTGTCCGTAAACTAAATATCGGTATTCTCAAATAATTTACAAATATTAATTTATTACCTCGTAAATGTAAAACTCAAATTATTTAATTTTCTTTCGCTTCATCAAATAAAAACTGCTTTCACCGCTAAACCAAGCACTACATCACGAGACAAAGGCAAGAAAGAAGTAATCGTCGTAAAGCGATACGCGGAAAAAACAAGTTAATAAAACGTCGACGACACTTCACGCATATATATATACGCGCGACACTCCAACAGATCTACAACCTAGTAAAAACAGTCGGCATTTTTTTCTTCATAAGAAAACCTACTCTTTTCTCTTCTCGACGTGCAGTGTACACACACACACAAAGTGTCATCTCCGCGCCATTCAAATGCCCCTGAAAGCGCTACATACACGAGAGAGGAAAGCGATCTCTTTTTTCATCTACAGCCATGAATTTTCCGCGGACACATAGCGACACTCGTACGTATAGGAGAAATTTTCAATTTCTCGCAAATAAATATCGAACGGTGGGCGATTCTTACTAGGCCAAGAACTTTCGCGCGTCCAGTGCTCGTATAAGGAAAAACACTTTGGTGGATTTTGAATTATGAACAGGTGTGGATAATGTGGGTGGTAAATGTCACGCTAATGGTGCGATGAATAAGAAGTTTTATAGGTTTAATCATTCTGCTGCTCGTTGATGATTGGATTCGAAAACGTATGATTGATCGCCAGTGATTACTTTTGACAATAATTTGATAGAAATTTCATGCACCGAAGTTTTGAAAGACAAATCGTTGAAAACAGTTACGCAATTCCAGCCTGGCGATCGAGATATTGTATAATTGTACAGTGAGTATAATTGTTATTGTGCCATAAATGATCCATTTATTCGCCAAAATTGGAAATAAATAATGCTAAATGCAAACTCATGTATAGGCTGCCGTGAGCACAATGTGAAAATTTCGTAGAGATCGCGATGGCCGAGTGACCGTTACTCTCTACTGAATATTCACTGGATTTTACGGTAAACTTTCATGGATACGCCGTCAAATTTGGGATAAACTGTGCTTCTTTACGGTCGTAATGAACTTTTAAAGTAATTTTAATTGGAAATAAATTGCCGCGCAAAAAATCGTTTCTAATAAGCTCATAAATCTGCAAATACTAGCGCGGCAATTTCTCTTTCGATCTTCAACATTTTCATAAAATAGAAATAGAGTGCAATATTTGGTACTGAAATTTTCACAACTAACGGTATTCATAAACATAGAAAAGGTCATAAATAAAACCGTGATATTTTATAATTTTAAGAATCATATGAAGAATTCGGAAAAATCCTCGATAAAAATTTAATATAATTCATTATCTTAATAATCGGATATCTTTAACGCGCCAATGTAGGATAATTATTCGAGAAAAACAGTCTGAGGAGAAACAATTTAATTAACAATTTCCAAATTCAGCCATATAAAGCCATTCGATTAAGCAACCGTAATTTGTAGAATCGCCGCCGATCAGTTTTCCCACAGTTCAGCAGCGGATAAGAATTAAAAAGAAAAAAAAGTTGAAAATATTAATCGCTGAAAACCGGAAAAATTAAAAGTTAATGCGCCGCGCACGCGCACATAGTCATAAATAAATTGTTATGATCAACGCGCGGCGCGGGGTTACGCATAGTTGATTGAGCTCGGGCCGATCAGCGTAGGCGCGCGCGTATATATATATAAAAAGGCAAGGTGTATTATAAATATGTGTAATACGCCGCGGCCGCGGAGATGTAGGTTATAAAAGCTTTGGAAGCGCCATCGAGAAAATATGTTTAAGTGGGACGACGAGAGAGAGAGGCGATGGTCAGTGACAAATGGGACACCTGAAAAATCCTCGGACGACGTCGGCACGGCCTTGGACACAATGAGACGACTTTTTTCCTCCCGCGAGTGGATCTTTTCACCGTTCCCTGATTTATGCATTTTTCTGCGCGGAATATTCCTCTTCTTCCATTCTTTTTTAATTGAAGCTTTTGTTTCCAAGGGATTTACGGGTATGAAGATGGTGTTTTACGGCGTTTCTCTACTTTACGGCTCTGCGACGTGTCACCCTGCATACGCATATGCATTTTTTCCTGCTCGCGTTCATTGAAGCAATTAAGCGTTAAATGAGAAAGTTGGCGGTTATAGGTGGAGAAGACGCTTCTTCCTCGAACTTGATTTCTAAAAAGAATAGTCGCGTTAGGCTGGCTCGAGATGAAAGTTATTTCGTTAATTACGTCGCGGGGTTCGTATATATATGCAATGCTTTTTATATCGTAGAACGTTGACTTGCAGATCTCGGGGAGACGCGCGGTTAGAGAGAATTAATTAATTCTACGTCGAGATTGAGTTTGCACTTTATTATCTATCGTGTAACGTTATTTGTTACGATTGAAAAATGCTTAAAATGCATTATTACCGTATAAATACAGCAATTTTATAAATGATGATGATTATATCGTTCCTTATGTTGTTAACAATTTGTTAGGAGTTTAATGATCCTCATGGAACTCAAGACAAATAAACAAATTATTAATCGACGATTCGGGGGCTTAAAACATATACCCCCCTCTTCAGGATTTGTATAAGAAGAGCGCAACATTCAATTGTCGGTTGGCGCTCAAAATTTGTAGTAAAAAGGCGAGAGTGTTTGTGTCATCATTGTCGTCTGTAAGAACAACACCACCCCACAGTCGAGAATAATGACACATTTGTTTATCTATTATAATTTGTTCATTTGTTTTTATCTTCATGAGGATCATTAAACTCCTAACAAATTGACACAACTTTATATAGCTAATTAAATATAAAAAAAAAATTAGCATTGATAAAAGTATTGGTTTTTTTTTATGAGGATATACTTCAGCTGTTGATCGATTGTACGAAGCTGTGCATCAGCAGTATAACGAAATTTTTTTCCAGAACCCATCATCACCAATGAATAATCAAAACTATTTATTGCAACAGCAACAACAATAAATTCGCGATGGAATGCAGTAGTTAATATCATCAGATTTATGAATTTCTAAATCCTTGGCAAAATAGCCACCGCATATATGAGGTTTCTTATCGCGCCGTGAATTTTCCACACTTCTTTGCCTCCCGGCTATGCATCCCAAGCACTTAAACACACACACACACACACAAACCCATTCATACATAGAGCTCTCATCGAGTGCGCGTTCGCGTATTATCAGCTCCTATGCTCGCGCGACACACGCTTTTTCTCGGTACGTAGCGGTTTTGCAGGGGCGTGTTGCATCAGCGGTACACACACTTGTATATATGTGCACGATAGTATGTGCACGGGTGCGTGAGAAGCCGAGGCTACGCCCGCGTGTGTATATATACGTATACGAGGAGAAGGAGCGATCGGTGTGTATGTCGAGGTCGGAGCCGCGAGAGAGCCTGGAGAATAGAGAGAAGCCGCCTTTTTGCCGATGGTATGCAGCTGCGCGCGGAGAGGAGTTTGTACAGGTACAACCGCGGGTGATCGATTGGACTTTTTACCGCTGGCTGCTGCGCGTTGACGAGATGTGCTCCCGCTGATGAGTTTGCCAAGGGTGTGAATTGCGCGCGCTGGCTTGGTTGGTGTTGTTATTTATTAGCCGTTCGTTTGCGATGCTGCTCTTTTTTCGACTTGCGGATAAAAATATCGATGACTTTTTTGCGGTGTTCTTTTTTATGGGTTTCTTATAGAAATAAACGGTTAAGAAGTTTCTTGGATTTAATGAAGGAAATACAGATCGATTATTTCACGTGCAGGATATACGAATGCTCTCGGTGGCTCGCACGCGATGTTTTCATCAACTGTCCCGCCTGCGTCCATTCATCTCCCTACTATAAAAGGTTCAGCGCTGCTCGCCAGATGCAATAATTCATCTATTGATTTGCCGACCGAGTGTTCAACGATGGAATAATCTCTTGTCGAGGCTATAATCCCCGGCCCATGCGCTTCTCATTGTCGCATCTTCATTTTCGCTTAATCGTCCGGAATCTATCTCTTGCTCTCTTTCTCTCTCTCTCTCTGTATATTATATTCGACACGAGGAAAAGAAGATAATGCAACACGCGCGCGTACACGTGAATTCCCTAAACGCCCACTTTGCGAATCACGCTAGATTTATCGCGGACAACAGGATTATATTCTTTTTTTTACACCCGGTTGTCTGTTTTTCCATTTGCGAATCGGTGAGTACTTGCAGATTTGGTCGATCGTAAATTTTTTTCATTGTGCCTGTGATTTAGCGGAAATTCAATATTTATCGGTTAGAGCCACGACTGCTTGACAACTCGAATGGAATATTTTATAATAATATGACTATCTTGCATCGTAAATTTGTTTTTCTGTAATTTGCCACTTTAAGCGAACGATTTTCTATAAATTATTTTATTATCTTTGGGAGGAAACTATCTCTGTTCAAATCGAATAATATTTTCATCATCCATTTCTCCTGGTTCATATTACATTTGAAATTAATGAGCCAACGCAAGACACACACCACTGCTCTTTGTTCGACCTATTCTCTGCATCTCGTCATTCTATTTCTACTCGACATTACCATCCATCCACTCCTTAATACACTTTTCGTGCGTTCCCACTCGCAAGATCAAGCTTCATATATATACACAACGTCGGAGCATCTGCCGAGAAAACTGCGCTCGCTACAACTTGCCGCGTTAATAACTTTCTCGTATATAGATATACGGGGGCAATTCAATCGCCTCGCTGATGATCCTAGCGCATGCGATATATAAGTGTGTATGTGTATCCACTGGTCGTTATAAGGCAATTTGTCAAGCTTGCATTTTACAACTTTCGAGGCGAGGAAGATACCGGCGGGGGAAAACATATGCGCAGTGTTGAGATATCTTGAATAAATGGCTTTTCGTTAAATAAATAATGAGAGATGCAGTTCTCACGATCGAAAGTATGTATACATATACCTTTACGTAAGTGACAATTTATTTTTATTGCGAAAGTGTTTTACTATTTTATTTATATTTCGCGTTCTTGATACACTTGCAAAAATTGTCGGGAATATATTAAAATAAATTATTTGTTTGCGTAATGCTTGCTCTGCATATACGTATAGAAATCTATTTGTTATGGGATCGTAGTTTGATATATGCGAAATGGTGTAAATGTCGTTCAAAATGTATACGTGGTTATATAAGCATATATATTTTCGATAAATCACGTTCATTTTTCCATCGCAGTATACTATTATAATTACTGTCCTATGGTACTGCAAACGTATATATTTTGTACTTTATTGAAACAGCTGCGTTATTCTGCAACTGCGGACGAAGAAGATACGTCTTTGTGTAAGCTATACTCAAATTAAAGTGATAGCGAACCAGTCATTGCATGATGGCAGAACAAAAAAAAAGAAATCTACACCTCATCATATAATTCCACGGTTATATTTAAGATTAATCTTTCCAATTCGCTTGCTGTCTAATTTGTTGTATTAACTTGTTAGCTTTTCAGCTACTGGGTATTTTTTTACAGCTCGAAAGTACAAAGTCTACAATAAAGAAAAAAGGCGGTTTCGTCACAATCAAGAGAAATAAGTTTTTGTAATGAGGCTGGAAGCTAAATTATTCGCTTAATTACCAAGCAGAAAAAAGTGCGCCGTTCGTTACAACGAGGGATAAAGAAGTTTTCAAATTTATATGCATTATATGCTAGTTGCGAAAGTCTCACTTTTAAACGGTTGCATTTATAAGGCCACGGACACTTGTCACTCCAATGCATTCCAAATCAATACTAATCGCTGCCTCATCGCAATATCTCGAATTCGTTATAAATAAAGATTTTTCTCCAACCGTACTTATATAAACAGCTCGCCTTGAACTTAATTTCCCGCATTGTTATAATCCAGCATTTATCATCCGCTTTCTTAATCCTTCTCGATTTCCCTAATTTCCTCCAGGCGGACTTTTTCGTTATATTCCTGCACGCGCGAGAGAAGAGCCGCGGCGGCGGCAGTCGCAATTCAATTCACGCTGCTACGAGTCGACAAGTGAAACGATAAGGCGCCGATGATTTTATCGACAGGATATACCCATATATCGAGGAGACTTTCTACTCCTCTTGAACCTCCGACGTTCGCCTGGATCGACGAGTGCGCATCCGGGGATAGAAAAGCGAAGGAAAAGTTTTAGTTGGACACGAATATTCGATGCAGCGCTTTTTAAACGGGTTTTTGCAGTCGTTTGACGACAATTCTTTATTATTGTTACGTTTAACTTTGATTTTATTGAATGTTTACGTAAAATCAGATTAAGATTGGTTGTGCAACTACGAACAAGGATATACTGGAAAGTAAAAATTACACAGAAAAGATTTGCTAAATTTGAGTTTAATTATTTCGTTCCCATGCATGGTAACGAAATATTCACTCAAGTGAAGCTAATAATTTATGTAATCTCGGAACACCACGTTTGTATTCTTTTCTGAAATTTTAAGCAAGCTTTTTGCTCATACAATACCCTATATATGAAACAAAATATTTACCAAAACAAACTCAGTTTTTTTTTATAAATTCTCTTTTAGAATATCTTTACACTAAAGAATGATGATCCTAAATTCGTTACATTAAATTGAAAATACGTTACTCGAGTCAAGTTAGCACATTTAATTCAAACCACAGTAACCTCCTTTCAACCATCATCAACCTACGACGCCAAAGCACCAGCTCGACATCATGCATCATTCTAAAATCCATCAAGAGGTAGGATCGAAAGAAGCCAAAAAAAAGAACGAGTCCGATCCACTCGAAAAATCGTCTCGAAGCAGCGATCAAGAAGCTCGTTACGAAAATTCGGTTGCGAAAGACTGACTGCATCAAGCCACACACACACACACACACACACACATACAAACACACTCAGGGAGAATCGGC
Organism: Megastigmus dorsalis; assembly: GCA_900490025.1. NCBI lineage: Eukaryota > Metazoa > Arthropoda > Insecta > Hymenoptera > Megastigmidae > Megastigmus > Megastigmus dorsalis. Next base: position 124,519 of record UELU01138950.1, read on the forward strand.
ACAAGGCGGTTATGCTCGTTAGAGTGGCTTTTTCCCTCGAGCTGATTCGGTCTCTCGGTCGGCCCTTTATAAGGTGATGCGTGTGTGTTGCTGCTTCTGCTGCTGCAGTGTCTTGGATTTTTGAGTTATTGATTTCGTCGTATGGCTACGACGTGGGCTACCGTAGCAGCGCTTGGTTATGGAAAAAGGCCTTGCGACATTTCGCCGCCGCTTGCGGCCTTGCGATTCCTCGAGACTATGGTGATGGATTGATTTTTCTAGGGCACTTTTTCGGATGGTTTTCAGGGTCGCGTGAGTGGGAGTTAATTGAGGTGTGTTTGCGGTGGACTGAGGTGTATGCCATTGTAGCATGGATTTTTAATCAATTGCTTGGTAATAGGTTGAAATGAACGATTTTTGTTTGTTTTGTATATGTATTTCGTAAAATGGTAGTTAAGATACCAACTAAAGATAAATATTCGCATTTTGAGTGCAGATAGTATTGACATTAAATATTATTTATCCGTCGTACCGTCGCAGACGAGGTAATTGATCAGGACTCAGTTTTTGATCATTTTCTCATTATATTTAATACCGTAGCAATCATTTGACTTCCTATTGTAAGTAAATTTCACTTATTATTATCATTTACTTGACTAATATCTATTTTGTATTTATTAGTCTTTGAATCTTTTTGTTTTATACAACCTTAAATTTTGATCAAAAACTGCTCCCTCGCATTTAAATGTTTTGACTAAAAGCTGCTCCCTAACCTATTTTTCGCTAAAACAAATAACATAAATTTATTATCGATTGCTTATAAATTTTTATTGAATTTAATTAAAGATCAAACCGTAATGTATGTAAAAACTGAAAGTAATAAAGTAAGATTTAAGATGTTATTTCATTTATATCATATAGACATAAGCATGCGACGTGTTCTTAAGTGATGAAAAACTGGGTCCGTGACGGTAATGGTACCACTGGATGTCTGAACTATATAACGTTTACGGAGTCGTAAAGAAAAAGTTACGAAATTGCGCTGCTCGTGAAATAGTGAATAACTTGGTAAAGAACTTTACTTCAGATAAATTGTGAAAAGTCAGTATTTAGACGTCAACTTAGCGTTTGCTGCTATGTACGAATCAAAATGAAAACGCTACCAACTTATCTGATGACGTTTATATATTTACAGTTAAAATTCAATCCAGTAGAACACGGATCTTATACTCAGACTTCTACTTCGAAAGTAGATTTCTGGTGTGAAATAACTTACTCAACGACTCTAAACTTGTTTTAATAAGCGTTGGTTTCTGAGGTAATTGGTATTTTAAAGAAGCATTACCGATAATATATTATACCGGGTTTCGACGTTTTATATAATCACTTTTCCAAAAATCACTAGGGTAATGATTTAAAAATACAATGCCACACTAAATTTCGTTCGATATCAGTCGTTAGAAACATATATTTATAGATTTACATGCCACAGAAAATATTATTTCGATACTGTTAAAAATATAATTATATATATTTATGTAAGTAACTTTTAATAAAACTTTCAAATTTAACCGAGTTTTCATTATGAAAATGTTTGTTGATCGATTTATGAATCGTTATAAGCCCATACTACATTTCGCATGTTAATTCTAATGAATAATAATTATTTCGTTTTCAAATTTAGTAGGGCACGTTATGGGATACTAAATCTTTTAACGCAGTACTGGAAAATTGAGGTTAATTCGCATTTAAATGCATGTTCCGTATCCTGTAAATTCTCTTACGAATAAATAGATCACAAATTCATAAGTTTATTAACCTTTTAAGAAAGCTGATCTTTCAGTTCTAATCTTACTTTTTTTTTTAAACATTATTCAAAATCTTAGTATCACGAAGATCCATCGTCTAAGTGTCAACATTTATTTCCCACGAACATACACACTAATACTAAAATAAAAGGTCTCTCAACAGGCAAACGATTCCCAAAGCAGCCACTCATTAAACCTTAGAGTAGCAGCAGCAGCGGCAGCAGCAGCACCAGCCGAAAAAAAAAAGAAACGAGATAGTGAAATAAAGCACGCAGACACAGCGCACAGTGCAATTATTTCACGAATCTCAAGTCCATTACACGCCAGCTGTCTCTCTCCACTCTTCCTAGTCTCTAAAATCGAATTTAACGACTGCAATTATCGGCAACAGCAGCAGCAGCAACGCTAACGCCTGCGAAGAAGAAGGGTCTCGAGAGTGAACGAAAAAAAGGAATACTGCAGGAAATGGCTGGTGCGGCAGTCCAGTGTGGAAAATCGTTAAGCCCAACGGCGATGCCATAAGTTTCGCTCGCAGCGGTTCGCGACTCCTGCGCGTTGCGTCAGCGGCTGCCGACGACGTGTTAGCATGCACCGCAGCCATACCAAGAGAGAGACTTTTCCTATCGCCCGCGTGCGCGCCCGTGTGTGTGTACAGGTCGAGTAGGCGGCTGCTATATACTCTCCGGTGTACGCTGCAATTGGGTTAGGGGAACGATGCCCTCCCCTCCCCTCCCCCTCCTCCTTCGCGACTATTGTCACGAATGGACATTTAAATGGCCGGCGCGTATATGCGTTGCTCTTGCTGTAGTAGCTCGTAAAAAATGCTTTATGTCGAGCCGAGGCTTTAAGGAACGGAAAGCCGATATTGTTTGCTCGCGCGAATTGTGCGCGCCGAATGGTGTTGCCGCCTGTACGTGTGCGTTTGGTGTACACCTTGTAAATGTTAGACCTGGCAAGTGGATGAATTATTTGCGAAAGAGGTTTACTTTTTTTTTAAATTAAATTAACATTGTGGTTTATGCTGAGAAGTTAGGTGATTTCGTTGAATTATTTGGAATGCAGATTTTGTTTTATTCCTTTTTTGAGTAGTGTCTAATTTAAATTCTTATCGTACAGTTCTATAGATTGCTAATTAAAGTCACTCGTTATATAACTGTTCATACTGCAAGATTGAGATTTATAGGAAAGAAATAAACTTTGATTAAAGATACATAATTTCTAATTTACTATCGTGTGTACTTTCTGCAAAATTTCATATTTAATTCATGCGTGATATAAAATGAATTTAATTTTATGCATTTAATTCATTATGCATCGATTCGTTAGAGCCTCGAACACATAGAAAGTCGGAATTAAATATTGTAATATATAAAATTTTCTAACCGTAAAACTAAATAAATTTTACGCACAAGAATTAAAAGTTCCTACCGATGATCTATACGACTCTCTTTTATTTGCTCAGTCCTTACGCGAGCTGCCTTTCAAAAACAAGTTAATTTGAAAATTGTCAACAGCCGTTTTCGCAATGGCGAGCGCCAAATAGGCTATTGTGTCACCGGGATATATACTTTTCTTTTAAGACCGAGACAAAGTAACGAAAGTCGCCCAGTAAGAATTGTTTTTTCTCGCAAGGCTGCATCGGCGATTGTCAACGACACAGCAGGAATACAGCGACGAGCACTTTAGAAGCAAAAAAAAAAAGAAATAAACAGGCGAACGAACGGACTACCGTAATTGTTCCTCCCGCGCGTAATTTAGAACTCCAGAACACCTCGCACAAGAACCTTTAGAAAGTTTGCTCGAACGAGTTTGGCCACATTAACAAACGTAAACACTCTTTTAAGCGGCATCGTTTACTCGTGTGATAATAGTATACTGACAATTCGCATGGCGTTAGTGTAGAAAAGAAGCATACGTATACTGTTCGCCGGTTATTTGCCACTTTGGGCGATTGCGTTTTAATTTTTTCCCCCCCGTTTCCTTTGCGCAATTTCAGCTGCCGTTAAATTGCCGGTCGATAGCACAGCGCATGATTTATTCGATAATCATTAAGGTATTTTTATTATTATTGTAAATTAAGCGCGCGACCGGCCGTAAAGTCGCGAAGCCTTTATTTCAAAACGAAGGCATGAATATGCAAATATATTTCTTTTTTTTATCGTTAATAACATTTCGAAAATGTATGTCCGTGCGATATTAAAGTTAGAAAATGATTAAATATATTTTTTTAAATTAACTGTAGAATATGCCAGGAATAATGATTTTAAATACGTTTTATAAACAGAATCTTGCGCATAGAATACATAAAATGGTTAAATGCTCGTTGCGGTTAGGCTAAGGAAAAAAAATGTCAACAATTTATAACTACGGGTGATTTTTAATGTCGAACACCGGCACGATAATTAATTATTTTAAACGGCGTGCCAACGGATCTATCTAATTGCCGGGATATTGCGTGTGCCTTAATTTCATACAGCGCTCGGCGGCCTTGGCATACACTGTACAAGGATCGTTCAAAAGCGAAACAGATTTCTCGATCTGACCTGCGCAGAACGCTTAATCGGTCAGAGAGAAAGAGAGAGAGAAGAATAATTACCGGTCGTTAGATCGTTATTCAGAGGCAGTACTTTCTCGGCGGTTATGGAGCATGATCTACGTGTACCATCGATCGCGAGTCGCGGTTGGTAAATCAAAGAACGAAGCTTTACGATCTTGCCGTTGTTATGCGGTGGCGCCACTGGACGGACTTGATATTTTTGTTTAATTATGAGCTGGTGAACAGTGGATAAAATGATCTATAATCTTTGAGTATTTTTCAAGGATCTCTTCCTTACCGGCAGAAGATTTATCGATCGATCGATCGAAAAATCTTCTGTGTTACCGACATGAAGCGCGTTAGTAAAGCTTGGTGAAAGCTCCGCTAGAGGCACTAGGTGATGGATCACCTGGAGGAGTATATTATACATTATCAGGTGATTGAAGCGACGTCCTTTGAACGAGTGAATTTGAATTGAATATTTATCGGTTTTTTGGTACTTGCGAATAGTTTTGTTATTGTGGATAATAATAATATAGTATTACGATTTTAATTATACTACTATTTGCATTGAATAAACTAGCTAAGCTTTTCCAAAAAGAATGTAATTCGATTATTCTTTAAGTAAAAATATATATTTTAACTTGTAACAGTTTGAAGTAATAAGACTTTACTCCTTATACGAATATTGAATGGATTGTCATTATGGTTTTAGTAAAACAAAAGTGCAATTTCCTTTTTTTTTTTGTTTAAAATTACTGCAATAGGTTTCAGTTACCTTACGTAAAACTACTTGTTATAGTACAGTCGTAAAAATATTACTTTTTACCTTTTTGACCTAGTGCAAATTAAAAACTATAATTTTTTTTAAAAATATCATAGATTAATTCATTTAGTCAAATGATACAATTATTTATTCCAGACCAACAAAACTCTTCGTTTTTTTTTGTCTATAGAAAGGTGTAAAACACAGTCTCCAACTATATCTTTGCATAGCTCTGCTGGTTCCCATATCACACGTGTCTGTGACCTACAGTTAAGAGGCCGTATAGAAGACTTTCGAGAAACGCAACGCGCGACAGCGTCACGACAGTACGTTATCATTGACGAAAGGCTTTCTTTCTGGGCCGCAAGAGCCGTTGACAGCGTATATACAAGGAAGAGGGAGAAAGAGGACGAGGAGGAGGAGGAAGAAGATAGGCGACGATAACGGGTCGTAGAACAACAGGGAAACGCCTGTTCCCGTGTTGTCAGTCGCGCGTATACACACGACAATGCGCCGACAGAGACTCGCTTTGTGCGTTTCCGTTCCGCGCGCGTCGTCCTCGTCGTCTCTCTCTCTCTCTCTCTCTCTCTCCTCTCAACGCGCATACCTGTATTAGTGTCTGCATTTACGTGTGTATCCGTGTAAAGTAACCTGCGGAGAAAGAGAGAGAGAGAGAGAGAGAGAGAGAGAGAGAGAGAGAGAGAGAGAGAGAGAGAGAGAGAGAGGAAGACAAAAGTCCGAACGCACAAAGGGATCCTTCATTACGGCTTGGCTGCCTCTTCTTCCTCCTTTTCTTTTTTTTTGTTTATTCTCTTTCGTTTTTTTTTCACGTTTGTTCCGAGCCGAGCAAAAATCGAACCGTCGCTTCGTCCTGTCTATATACGCGTGTATACATTGATAGCCATGACGAAGAGCTCAATGGGACGTGAAAGGGTGAAATCCGTGCGAATATATATATATTTTTTTTCTCTTCCATTCTTTCTTTCTGTCTCTTATATCTTTTTATTATCTATCCTCGAAAGCCGTAGAATGGAATATTGGCTTTGAATGAATGGAAACTGGGATCTCCCGGTTGTGTATATATACAAGCAGACTCTGTTGTCGATCCAAGTGAATATGTGGATTGTTCATTTTTCTTCACGGAAGGACGGATAGGAGTGCAAAAAGAGTCGGTCGCGCGGTGAAAAGGAACGACTTAATCAATCGAGCAGGAAGTACAACTCGTCGGCGAAACATTTTATTTCACAAAAGTGTCATTGGACATAATGCTAATGGCACTCGATAGTAATGAGGTCCGTGACGAGGTGGTTACGCCAATTAGGAAGTAGAATGTTGGTCGATTAATAATTCATCGCGCTTGCCACGTGATTTGGCAAACATATTTGCATATCGACTATATACACGCGGTGGGTGAACGCACTCTCAAACAGAATATTCGCAAGGTTATAAATTAACGTGTGTGGCGCGGGTGTGACGCAATTCTTGCAATGGAACTTTTTCGAAAATCACGACTCGCCGAGTCTCTTTTTCGTTTTTCGCTGATTAATGCGCTCGGATTTAGGCGCGGAGAATGCGGTGCTCGTTTATGCTCGCCAATTGTGGCAAGGACGTTTGGATCCCATCGCGAGGAGAGCGTTGGGTCTCTTGTAAATGTATAATTTTGCTAATACCTTACGAAAGGCTTTAGATCTTGATTAAGACTGACTGACACTCTTTCAAATTGGAATTATTACATTCTTACATTTTTATTAGGTACCTTTTCATTAATCAGATTTAATACATCAGTGTACGCACGGCGTAGTTGGATAAAATCAGAAAAAAATCCAAGTCCAAAGTGTAAATTTAGAAATTCAAATTGGTATCATTTCAGGGGGGTGACCGAAACTCACTCTGTCAGGCATATTTCTTAAAGAAAGTAAGTCCCCGCCTAAGCGCGTCACGGCTCTAAAAATATTCCGGCTCGGTGCGGCTCGCGATAAAAATCCGTTTCACTTGTCAACGTAAAATAATGGTCCATTGCCGCGTAGCAGCTGGTTGTATCGTAAGTGCGCGCTGCAGCGAGAAGAGACGAAGGAAAAAGTGCAGCGAACATAATAACATAGAGCTCGGAGGACAATTTATGCCTGGATAAATCGTCGATACTTTATGCAAGGACAAGGAGCAGTAAGCCCGCTCTACTCACCATCGACGTGAAGTAGAACTTCTCGAATTCCCGCTCATGAAGTCGCGCCGTCGTGAGACTCGTGGCCGAGTGCTGTCCGTGCTTCGATAGTATGTCCTCGCCCTTTTTGCACAGCCAGGATAGGACCTGAAACAAAATAAAGATGAGAGAACGATTATTACGACGATCTGTATATATATTTCGTCGGGTTCGTGTTTTATTTAGTATGGCGCGGCCGCAGTTTATGGTGGAATAAACTGAGATTAGCGTTCAACGAAGGTTGAAACTTTAATTATTTGCACCTGCCCATTGTATTTAATTAAACGAGGCACAAACCACCAGCATGATCGAATTTCGGGGTAAATCAAAAACTCGTCTCTCGCGGGTTTGATTAAAAATTTGACACTATAAGCCTAAAGTTAATTGGATATACATAAACAGCGTTTTAATTATGAAAAATCGTTGTAATAACAATCAGTGCAGAGGTGCTCGCATATACATATAACTGCATGAATTCGCAAACATTAATTAAAAAAAAGCCGATGAGGGAGGGATATTTGATATTCGTAATAAAAGCTGGATGATATAATTACCACTCTTCAGAATCTAATTACACGTTCCGCGGTGGGCATGAATATATAGCTCGCGCCCGCGAGTAAGAGAGAGAAAGAGAGAGCATTAAAGCCGCAGCGGGCAGGCAAAATTGCATTGAAAAAAAGGCCTCTATGCAGTTTCACTTAATGAAAGCGCTGTCAAGCGCGGAGATTTGCGAATTCGCCAACGTGCTAATCCCTACAAGTGAGCCTTTCCTACCCGGTAATTATATGTATACGCACCGCGAGCGCACGAAAAAATGCGCATTATGTCTTCATTCGATGCGTTCTATAATTCATGCGTACGGTGCGCTTGTGTGCGGCCAAGTGCCCATTGAATCGAAAGTGATCGAGGCTCTCGTTTTTCGTATAATCTTATTTACAGCTTCGCTTGCGATTATCGCTGGATAAATCGTTGGCTTTTGTCGAGCGGTGCGTAGCGTGGAAAGTGCAACATTATGGGTCATGGATCGGACGGCGAGTCTCGGCAATGTTGCGACTGTACGAGGAATCGTCGAGATCATAGCTGACACTTCGTGGATTACGCATAGTTTAGAGGTGTTTTAGCGGCATTTGAGGAATACCGAGTGAAAAGTAATGCTCATGAAAATGTTCATAATTTAGCTTGCAGGCGGTTTAGAAAATGTTAATAGAAAGAGAAAAGATAATTGGAAAAGGATAAACTTCCTAGTTGAGATTCGTCAAAGATACACGGATTTTTACGTGAATTTATATTATAAGGATTTTGTAGTTGTAAAATAGGAAAATAATGTAAACGTATGTATGTTTCAGAGAATTGTTTTTGCTACTCTACGAATCTATTTTCTTTTTCAAGACATTTCTAAGATGTAATTATTCATAAGTGTTCTGAATCACGCACGTAAACTGACTCATCATATAGCATTCATCTATATTCGTCAAACACAACCTTGAAACTCTGAACACACACATAAGAAAATGTCCTAAATTTTCGCAAGTTTATAAAAAGACGAAAGATTTGATTGATTGCCACTTAACAAAGTAAAAGCTTCAATTTCACATTCCTCAACAAACGCAGAAAAAAAAAGTCGATCGTACAGCCGCCAAAGTATGTCTCGACACAATCAGCAATAGAAAATCATTTCCCCGATAAGCTAACTTTGATAATTTCCTCGTGCACACACACACACACACACAGCAAAGTTAACGAGAGTGAATCTTCGCGCGGCGCGATAATCAGTCAAGTTCGCCGGACTGGGTGTGTACCGCGGCGTCAATGATCGATAACGCCGTGCTGCAGCTCAGCCTCCTCTCGCACGGTAATTAAGGCCGAGAGATCCGCATCGGAAACATATACGCGGCGGCGGCGGCGCTCAAAACGCGTTCAGGTGGGTCCATAAGGCGGCACCTCTCTGCGCCACACCACAACGTATTATATGCTATACGTCGAGAGAATTCCGCGCATTAACTAGCCCGCGAGCATAGACTCATGGTCTACCGCACCTTGTCTCGAGGGGGTCAGGAATTTTGCGCACAAAGCTCGCGCTTTTACTGAATGCTTAATAAGTATACGGGCGATGACTAATGACTGGACACAATTATAGTACGCGGTGAAGAAAAGCACGCGGGAAACGAGGGAAAATCGAGAATGAGCGAGGCATACAAAAAAATGGTCGTAACCCAAAGAACTTGAGAATTATCGAGCTGTTGTGTATTGTTTATCATAAAAGGTAAGAGGCCACTTTTCTCCGATACAAATGAATTCGTGATTTTCGAAATTTTCAACGAAATAGGATATGCATCATTGCCAATGTATCGTGAGCTAAAGATAGATCGATACTTCACTCTCCCCCCAAATAAAAATCAAACGGTCAAAAGAATGTCGATTGTTCACGACCAGCCGGCACACACACACACACACACACACACCGCGTCGAACTGAATTCGCTGCCACATAGTGCAGCACAGTCGCACCGTAATACTCGCGTATTTATACACAAACACATGCAGATAAGGCCTCGGCAGCGGTGTGCCGGATGACAAATCGTCCAAAGAGATATAAGTTTGACCCTTTCGCTCTCTCTCTCTCTCTTGCTCGCGCCCCTCGCGTATTCGCGATTAATGTTTTATTTTATTTGATCCGCGCGCGCGAGCGGTAGGCATATAGGAGGCCGAGGAAAAGAGGGACGTGGGACACCAGCCTGCAACTCGCGGAGATTTGGGTTCTAGGAAAATAGAATGGATGCTCGAGCCGTGAGTCACGCTTATAACACGTCTGCGGTGTATGTGTGTATCTACTGCGCGGCCGCGGCTCAGGGATCGCCGAGGATTAATAAGGCTTTAATGGGCATTCAAGTGTCGTGTTTCTTAATAACGATCATTCATAAATAAGCGATTCTCTTCTTCTTCTTCTTCTTTTTTATGAGGCGGCAAAATTAGAAATTGTGTGCGTGTGTGTGTGTGAATTTGCAGGTTTGGCAGATTGCATGTGTTGTGCTGTTTGAACTCTGGTGATCAGGGCAATGTGTACGGGGTCATTCGAGTTTTTGTTTGATGCTGATTATTTGATTTAGATTCCTTTATCTTCGGTACAATAATATAATGCGCGATGAATTTTATAAAATATAACTGAACAAAAATAAAAATGTTGTATAAAAACTATTCTAATATACTTTCCTTCGTGGAATTTCCCAAAAAAAAATAGTTCTACCGAACCTAGAATACAGTACCATATAATTATTCATAATATAATATATTTCTTCGAGTATAAGTTATAACAGCCATTCCAAGCGAACCCAAAGACTTTTGCAGAAGAAAAAGGTCAGAATTTTCCCCGGCAAATTATATACACGCGAGAAAATGAATACTCGAAAAATTTACAGTCCTACAAAGATGCACCATGTCGAACGTCTCAACTCTTTTATTTGGCGTGTTCTTCTCAAGAGACAAGTCGCGCATTAAGCCTCGCACGCATACACAGACACACAGGACCACCGACGACGCGTCATGTGTATGACTCAATAAACAATGCTTCGTCGGAGACTCGAAGAGCCCCCAGAAGAAAAGAAAAATCGAGGAAAAACAAAAAGAAAGAAGGATTGAGTCGTTCGAACGCCAGGCAGAGAAGAAAGATAAGAGACACATTTCTCTTCTCGCGAGTGCGAGTCTAGGTATGAATTAAGCCGACCGGGAGTCTGAAATAACAGGGCACAGGGCGCTAAAAGTCATCATCGACGAGCTCGCACACATACATACACAAGGTGCATGAAATGTCAGGATGTGCAGAGCAGAGAGAGATAGAGAGAGAGAGAGAGAGCGAGAGAGAGAGAAAGAGAAGGGACGTAACGAGGGACGCGCGCGCACACGCGTACATACACCTAATTAGATCGCTGGTCGGTTGCGATTAATCGTCCGACAGGTTGCGAGAGAGATTATGTATATATAGGTAACAAAAAGTGCGGGAGGAGGAGGAGGTAAAAGGGCTCGGAAAAAAGGGCAGGGTGGATATAATTAACGGGAGAGAGTGAGAGCTGCTGCTGCCACGCCACAGTTCGCTGAAAAATGAGAGAGAGAGAGAGAGAGAGAGGGAGAGCGAGAAATGGGAAGGTGGAACGCTCCGCGGAGCAAGAAGGCATCAAAGGAACGAAAGCGAGAAGGCGAGGGAGGTTGCGCGTGCATGGCGTTTAAGAAGTTCTGCGTGAGGAATATATATCGCTTTCCTTTTTTTTTTTCGTTTCTTCTTTCTTACTTTTGTTTGGAGCGGATTTCGAGTAGTGTGTATAGGGATCGAGCTCGAGTATTTTGATATAGGGGGATCGGGGAACGCGAAGGTCGGCTAAGTGGAACTTTGTGTGAGTTTTAAACGCTTTCTATGCTGGATTGAGGCAGGAGAAGATCGAGTTTGGCTACACAGTTACGATACAAAAGATTTTTCTATTCATTTATTGATAATGGTAAAGATCTTAAATATTTTATTAAAGTAGAGAAATGCATCGCATAACATCCCAGAGACGCACTTTGCACACACGAAATCGCGACAACTGGAGCGCTGCAGAGACACATAAACTTTCGTTGCGATCAGCCTTTACGTTCGCGTTAATCGTCCAAAAGGTTAACACACAGGCGCAAGTACACGTATATACGCAGCCATGAAAAACGCTGAAAATGAAGGCGCGTGAGAAAGAGAGACTCTCGGGTCGTCGAGCCTATATACGGCGGAGACAGAGCGAGGAGACAGAGAGGGAAATGGAAAGAGGAGAAGAGCTGATACCTACACACACACACACACACGCATACATATAGAGAGAGATGTGAACGGACGGCGCAGTAAAGGAGAGAACCTCACCTCGGCCGGCGGCTGTTCGATTTATAAGCAAAGCGCGGGTTATTCGGGTCACTGGGCCGCCTTAAGAATCCCATGAGCGACGATCCGCGCGAGAGCTCCGAGCTCGCGCAAGCGGGAGAGTATAAAGTGCAAACGATGACGATCGCGCGGGATGTGCCGCTGCTGCCGGTGCTGTTGGCTGATTCTGCTGCCGCTGCTACCCGCGGGCGATTCGTACTTCTCTCTCTCTCTCTCTCTGTCGCTCGCTCTCTTGGTCTTGGTGCAGCGAAGGCGCCGCCGCGTGCAGACACGTGTCGTGGCTCGTAAGACGGGCTTGGACTGTCCGCGCCCCTGGATTCTACTGGATTCTTGAGCCTTTTGTAAGTTTATAGGTGATTTTTTTGTTTTCGCGAGGATGGGTAAAATGGTTTGGAGGTGAGAGCGATGCGAGATTTCCATTTGTATCGTTAACAAATCGAATAGCCCACTCGCTCTTTATTTCCATATTTTATGCAAAGTGCAGATTTCGGAATAACCAATTTACCCGATTCTGAATAAAACGCAGTGGAAAGAAACGGAATCTCGAAAGTTATACTCGTTTGTCGCCGAGTAAGAAGCCAACTTTAAAGAGCGAAACGGAAAAGACATTGAAGGCACACGCGTCTTTATACATGTTTTCGTATTTGTGCGATAACCAAAGAAAGCCCGAAGCCGGGACGTGTGTGTGTGTGTGTGTGTGTGTGTGTGTGTGTGTGTGTTTGAGTTTAATGGGGAAAATTGTGGGATACGTGCGATAATGAAGAAGAAAGTTTTATGGCATAACTCGGGATGCGGTGTGTGTTTGGGTTAGCACGAGTGTGTACCCGCGACTTGTCTCGAGTGGCGGTTCTTGTCTATTCCTCGCATTTTTTTTTCTTTCTCTTCTTCTTCTTCCTTCGAGAGGATGTTAGATGAAGGTTTGTCGAGAGCTTATACACAGTTTTACCAGAGTTTCTGTGTATATACGTACTGCGTCGTGGGATTTTTATGCTAGGGAATTATCGTTACGTAGGAAGAGCTGATTCTCTCTTTTTTTTATTTTCGACGATACTGCGCTGTTGTACGGGGGAAACTTTTGTTTGCGTAGAAAGTTATCCGGGTAAACGGTCGTATCGAATGAAGCAATCCTTATTTTCATTCAAATCGCGCTGAACATGTTAATACGAAAATTCTTTGTTTGACTACTATTCTTAGAGAGCCATCGTGAGGTCTGTTAATTAAACATCGCCAGTTCCATTCGTCCACTTCAATCTTCTAATTTCGCGAGTTATCTCGGCAGAAATATTGTCTTTACCCGAAATGAGCCAGAACCGCAGGATTTATTATGTCGCGGCGGCGGCGAACTGGTGCACAAAAAGAAGAAGCGCTGCACCGCCGCAGAACTCGAAACCACAGCTCTCCGCAGAGGGGCAAAGAGAGTCCCCGCATCCGTCGTTTGTTTGGGATATACTCGAGACAAAATGAACGCGTATAATCGCATTTTAATTCCAATAACGATCCACCATTAATTCCATCTCGCGATACACACACACATGGGCGCAAAACGTTGCCTCATTAAGCGCCGCAGAAACTGGGCTCTCGATCTGTCACGTTGAAGCTCCCGCGTGATTAAAAGTAGCTTATACAAAAAGAATGAGAGAAGCTACGTTCATTTTTCCTTCTCTCCGTTCTCGTGTGTGGTGTATGTATATATATGTGATACAAGGTCGGGGAGAACCCCGCGAGAGCCGAACGGGTACACACGGACAGAGACGCGCACACACATGCCCAAATAAAGCTTTAATCAAGCCCAATCAAAGTCGAGCCCGTGATTTCACTTCGCTCTCGTGCGGACACACATACATACGCGGATACACGCGGATACATATACGAAAAGTTTCGCGGGCGATTTTAATACGGCACGTGAGAGAAACCCGCCTTTTATTGATTCCTTTCGCCCATTACGATCTCGTGTATATGACCCCATCGCGTTGTTGTTACAACGTCTGTGTCCTTCGGGCAAGTAGCGGAACGCGGTATATAGTAACTCTTATGTTTGTGCGCGAAATCACGTAGTTCATTGGCATCGCGGCTGCTGGATGTTTATCTCGTGGGTAGTTTCGCGGAGGTGAATGTAACCGTTTGTAGCTTATGCCCATTACTTGGGACGCTGAAGAAAGGGGAACTTTGACTGACTGTCAATTAAGATGGAACGGATGCTCGACTCTTATGGCAACTACAATTGTATATGTTGCTTATTAATCGTTGTTTCTGTTGATTACAAGTATTATATAGGACTTACAGGTTAAGATCAGTATTTATCACGCGCGAAAAGCGACAAATTCAATTGTTGGAAAAATAATTGGAAAATTGTATATTATTGCCGCGCGGCGTATGATGTATCGCTGATAGTGGAATCGGACGCGACTATTACAGTCATTTAGAGCGAAAACGGGTCTCGCGGGGAGTTTGGAAAAAAAGTGACCCCGTTTATATCCCCAGAGAGAAAGTTAAGAAAATGGTCTCTGCAAAGCTGTTGGGGCGAAAAAACAAGTTGGGGCGCTTTAACAATAATTATCGGTTTGCGCATTGATCAGCCTGACATTTCGAACGAATGAGCCTTTTAAATCCCTATTATTTTTAATAATACTCACTATAAATGTTTCGTGCTTTCAAATAAACAACAAATGTTGATTAAACGTTTCAAACTTTTGCATTGTTAATATCTTTGCGGATGGCTATTTGACGCGAAACAACTTGCATAAATCAAAAATTCATGTAAAAATGTAATAACCGCAAGAAACTACTTCCTATTGTATGAAAATTTCGCATCATCCGATCTCTCAAAGCTACGAAAACCACTTAACCATTACCATCCTCGCAATTTAACACAACTGTCTGGATCGTCCCAGTTCCGCGTATCTCGGACATGTAAGATGCGAGACGCAGACAAGAAGAATTTCGAAGTTTGCAGCGCTCTCGGGACGCGACTACAGGTATTATATACGTTTCATCTCGTGATCGACGCTCCCTGAGGGGTCCTTTATATTCTTTCCTCTCTTTCTCTCTCTCTCTCTCTCTCTCTCTTGCTCTTTTGCTCTCCCCCGCCCTACTCTCACTTCTCGGTCTTATTCCGTTTATTAAGGTTAGTATGATAATACAGTCGGTACGAAAAGTAAGCCAGTCTGGAGAGAAGTGGCCAAATATGGCTTTTGGAACTAGAGTAACTGCGAAAATAAAATTCGTTATAATACATATGTTTACGAGGATGCGATAAGCGTGGTAAGAATAAAGTGTTATTACTAAATACAAGTTGTTGATACAGTCTGATATTATTATTATGTATTCGATTATATTTCTTCTAGAGTAGACATATATATATATACATCTTTCATCGTAAAAGAAAAGTCTATTTTTTATTCTCTGCCGGTCAATATTGTTCGTTAACAATCTAATTTGTTTAAAGTGATGAAATTTCAAGATTTGTAGAATATAATTCGAAGCCTAAAGGTATCTTTACGACATAACGAATTGCTCGCGTGCATGCAAAAATCGAATAAGTTCCGCATCCTTATCCCATTCTGCATTCCCTTCATCTCTGTCCGATTCGCTGGGCCGCCGGTGCGGTCAAACGCGCCAAAGCCATTTCGGGTGATACACGAGCGAGTGAGAGAGAGAGAGAGAGAGAGAGTAAGAGAGAGAGAGAGAGAAGAATAAAAACGTCCTTAAATATCACCGGATGGTTAATACGCTCGCACAGCCCGCAGCATCACGAATCGCAATATTTATCTTGTGCGCATTATATTAGCCGTGGCGATTGACTTTTTTTCTTCCCAACTCTTTGCCCAAATGTCATCATTTGTTATAAAGTTTCGGCGTGGCGTGAAATATTTTTTGTTTTTTTTTTTCGTTCAACTGCTGCGTGATTTATGCCTGCGAATCTGTTTATCAACTGTATACATTCTTTGCATGGGCCGTGGTAAAAATTAGTCTCGCTAATTGTGTTGACGTATTTTTTTCTCTCTGTCTCTCTCTTTCGTTTTTTTTTCTTTTAAGGCATTCGGAAATTGCGATTGGGTGTGTTAATTGTTTGCTAAATTTATATTTTTGGGAAGGTACGATGCTTGAGCAGAATAAAAATTAAGATGGGAGTGAGAGATAGGTCATACTGCCGTTTTTTTTTTTTTTAAAGAGATGTGAAAATATTGACGAGCTCTTTATGTGTTTTTGAAAGTAATCAGGAGAACTTAATTATACTTTTAAAATGAATTACCTGCACTTGCGGCAACAAAGTTTTTTTTTAAACGTAAAACCAAAGTAGAACAGTTATTCGGTTAGAATTAATATATTATAAATATAAGGAACGTTACTTTATAAAAATTACGAACAACAACAATAGGGTACAGAAACAGAAAAAACTGGAGCGATCAATTGAAGTTCGCGTATCTCAATGGTACATTGCCATTGCACAACACATCAAGCTTATACAAAAGAAAAATTAATTCGCAACAACAGCGACAACGTTATTCGAGGCATAAAAATGCACGCGGGTCTACTTCGATGAATGAAGAAGAAAAAAATAGGAACTGTGGGAAGAAATGTCGAAAAGACATACGGAGCAGACAAGTTTCTTTGTACGTAGCGACCAGCGAAAAATCAATTCTTATCCGCACACGAGTTGCGCGCCGGGCTATACGAGATTGCATCATTCGCGCGCGCCAATCGTTTTAAATATAATTTGAATTCACGAGTAGTGCAACGAACTACGAAGCACAGACCTCTGTCTTTTTCCGTTAAGCTTATCGTTTAAGATAACATGTGTTTATCGATGATAAGCGATTAACAGGCTATTTAAATGAATGAATATAGTATTAAAGAATGAATTGTACGTCTGAACATTTATAATTCACAGAATACCTTTGTAACAGCAGTTCCAAGTAAGATTTGATGCAAGAGCGAATGTCTTGCGTAAGGATCGTCGGACATCGCGAAAGAGGGTGAAAGGGGCAGTTCACACGGCCGATAACGAACTTTGACGCCTCGCGCGTGGGCGTGAGTTCGACCTCGAGTCTTTGCAAATAAGCTTCGTCAGTTGTTGTATATACACAGTGACATTCGAGACGATTCTTTGGTCGATTGCAATCTCGCTGTTTTATCGGGTGAACAAATTCTTTGATGGATATTTTTGTCTAAGGTAGTTGTGAATTCTCGTGCTGTTATTGTATACGGAGATATTTCGTTGATGATATGGTAATCTTAGTGCAGAAGTTTGAGAAAAAGTCGTCTGCTTTTTCACGACGATAAATTAAGGCATCTAATCTTTGTATTTGTTTACTTAAATATTCAAAGCTTAAAACAAAGAATAAACTTGTACAAACTCGACCACTTCGTATTAATTAGTAGAAATAATTAATTTAGAATTTATTTCACGTATATCATCTACAAGATCATAAATATTTTTTAAATGGAAAAAATGATACGGAAACAACTGTCGGCAATAAATATTAATTTTTAAAATAACGACGTACGAAAAAAATGTATTTATGCAGATTGCAACTAAATAAGGGAATGAAGGATATTTATGGCATTCCTTAACCAACGTTCAACTATTAAAAGCCACGCAATTTATCGCTCTCCGCAACCAATAGATATAGTTTTTCAATCAGAACCAATTATCCATCAAAGCGATATCGATAAAACAAACCCGCGGACGATAAACGTACATCATTCGCACTTCCTAAATTCAAAGAGAGCTCGGAGAATCGACATCTCGGTACTTGTTACTGCCGCTATCAATCATGAAAAAATACCGCGCGGCCGCATCGATTCCCATGCGTAAACCAACGCTAAACGCGAAGTGCAACGTGGCCTTCATTAGTGCCCCATGCCGCCCGAGAAAAATGGCATCCTAAATCATTCGCGTCTTTCGCGAGTATCACAAAGGGCCGCCTTTGCACAAAGGCATTTTTATAGAGTATAATACATCCTAAATATGACAAAAAAGGCTCGTAATGCAGCGGTAGAAAAGTTCGCGTCCCAATGCAATTAAAGCGTTTCGGAAGATTGAATTTCGGCCCGGCCCAAGGGTAAAAACTTAGTGGGGGATAGTATATAAGGGTTAATGCACGCTAATGTACGAATGCTAAGAATAAAAAGAGACAGAAGAGGAGGCAAAGAATGCGAGTGTAAGATGTATTGCGTATAAAAGCTTCTCATAATTATTACATTTGTCGATAAAAATATGTGTTTATGAATTTTGAAGCGAATATCGCGATTTCATTTTTTTACAAAACACACCGAATCGCGTATAAACGTATAGCAAATGAATCGTAAATGTTGCATGCAGCATCTTTATAAATCACATGTACACAAGAATTTCTCGCGGGCACCGAATTCGTAAAACCTACGGAAAACGAGTATTCCAAGCTTATAACGACGGCGACGCAGCGCGCCTCGAAAGTCCTCTTTTAATGAGTATTGGATTTCCCTCCTCGCTTTGGCGAGAGGTGCAATGGCTATAGAAAGAAAGAGAGAGAGAGAAAAAAAAGAGAAAGAAGAGCGTATAAGATTTACCGGAGCGAAGAGACCAACGATCGATAAGAACGTGTGTGATACACGGAAACGATCCACTTTTCCGCGGCGTCCTCAGATCCTCTCCGCAGGCGCGCGGGAAAGCAATAAAGACATTTCTTGCCGGCGAGATTGGCTTCTTCGCGGAAGGTCAACGCTTTATCGCTTCATTCTTTTTCTCCAAGCCGCAGAGACGGGTAGAGAGATTTTTCTATTCGTTTTTCGAATACCCGTGCGCGAGCGTTTCTATATGCCCCATAAAATGATTTTCCATTTAATTGGAGGCAGTTTCTTTTTTCCCATCTCTGTGAAAATGGACGCGATAAAGTATACAACGAAAAGTCTTTTAAACTATACACAGTCTAGTAAGAGATGATATTTTGATTTTAATGTTAGGATACGTTTTTCTCCTCGTTATCCACACTGTCACGTTCTTTTTACACAGTAATTCCTACACCACTCCCTCCTTTACTCACTCGGACGCTACGGACAACAGCAGCGAGAATAGCACAGCGAGATTATAGTTATTGCCGCAATAAAGAGCCGCGGGTCTACAAAAGAGGGTATAAGAGACTGAGCCGCGCGTGCGTGCCGATAAAGCAATTCCGACTAATTCATCGGCGCGCGCATCGCTTTGATGATGCTGCGACCGGTACACCTTCGAATACGCGTGCAGGCAGCTTTTTACTCGCAGTGCCTAAATAGGATTTAGTGCGTTGTATTATAGAGGACTAAACTCGAGCTCTCGTTGATTTAGTGGGTTTTCGACGTGCCTCGGGTAATTGAATGTCTTAATTAATGGGGGGGTCGGACCGTCATTTGCGGTGCGCGAGGGGTGAGAGAGAGAGCACGAGAATTAGGCTCTTTGATGCTGTGTAATTTTCGGTTTGGGTGATTGATATGTTGCTAATAGCTGGGAAAAATGATACCCTCGATTTCGGGCCTCTCGATGCTGTGGCGTGTTGTGATTCACAATTGGCAAATGAAATAATTTTATTTTAAATTGCAGTGATATTGAAATAGCGTAATGGTAGGGAATTATCGAATGGATTTTATTCGATTGTTAAAAGTGAAAGAAATCGAGGTCATCCGTTGATTTGATGAATAGGGAATTATTTCTATTGCACGATGACCATATATTTGGTGCGGGACTGAAATGCTGTAGTCCAAAGAGGAAAACAAAATAGTCTCCGGACCATATTGTGTAATCAAACCATTTCAAACTCATTAAATCAATCGATTTGTCGAATAGCAACACAGTCTATTCTCTTGCCACGCTATATATATTGAATAATTTTGGGCTCTTTGGAAAGCGCATGAATTAATAGCGATTTCGTATAGATGCAATTATCTGTGTATTACCGATTGATAGATTTTGTAACCTTATAACGCAAAATGGCAAAACTAAAAATAACAATATCCGTTATAACCACATACCGAAATATCCTCTAACGCTTTTAAATCGCGGCCGGTGCGTCTGGCGAAAACCGATTCACCACGCGTGGCACTTAAAAAAAAATAAGAAACTTTCTTTTCTTACATTGCCAAAAGCTGAGCATCGCTAATAATTACATAATAACAACCTTTCCTTCGGCATGGAAAGCAGAGAAAAAATGGAACGGAGAAACAATGCAAATGCAAATGCGCTATAATCCCGAAGAAATCCCGGAAACGGTGGATCAACGAAAAAAGGGGAACAACACACACACGGGGCGATTGCGAGGAGCTGGGAGACATTTGGAAATCGGCGCGACTACCGAAAGAGTTCAAGACCCAGAAACTCTCCCGTGGGAATGGCTCTCTAATTGGCCGTTAAACGGGGGCTCTCGCAGCCTACGTTAAAAGCAAAAGCTTGTATAGGAGAGCGTTTTAATACAGGCGATGGCGAGAGAGTACCGAGCGACCGACGTGGCGAACGGGGGAAAAAAACTGTATAAAGCCATGGCTCGGAATCAATGTATTCAGTATATGCTATATAGGATGAGGTTAACGCGTGCAATTTGTATGTGTGTGTGTATACGTGAGCGGCGCTTTGCATTCGCAAATATTTGCCCGACTGCTCTAACGTCGATTTGCGCGCTGCCGCGGCCATTGATGAAATTGAATTCACATAGAGGGTTTCACGAAGAGAGCAGTCCATTTGCTCTCTTCTACAAGGTGGGTTTCGATGATCAATTTTTTAACTGTTTTATTATAAGTATAAGATGCGTATCTGCTTTCGTATTCGACAAAGATGAAGACCCCTTGCTGTCGACATTTGATATTTTTTTAAAAAATCAAACGCGTAGAAAGTCCGTCTGATGTAGACTTATGGAAAAAGCGACAGAGAGATGAATTCTTTCGTTGGCTTAACCGAACGATGTGCCAAACGGTAGCCGCGGTATTTCGAAAGACGCGTTCTTTTACGTAACGTCGATGAGCGAGGAATTATGCAGCGACGATTACGGACGCGTTAAATATCCAATGAATCATAGACGGAGGATGAAATTTTTTTTCATTTTAGTCTTGTCTAATACTCTAAGCGAGAATAGAATTTATTCACTGATAAAGCTCTTAATGCAACGCTCCGGAAAACATTGCTTGATTTTTCATTTCATTCGGTGACACAAGCGAGTCGAAGCGAATCGACGAAATAAAATCTTGCAACAGTTGATTCCGGTTTCTTAATGATTGATTGCGGAAAAGCTCATCTCAGTGATCTATCGTGAATGATGTTTATTAAGTAGCTATGGATTTCTAGATGAAGAATCAAGAATTACAATGGTTAAATTTGAAATGATTAATGCATTATATTCGTATAATTTCATTTTATACATTAAAAACGTTCCGTTATAAAATTTTCGAACCAAATTCCCATTGAATTATCAACAAAAAAAAGTTCACAAGAAGCAACAATAAAAATCGCGGGTTGAACCAGCAGCAGCAGCAGCAGCAGCAGTAGCAGCTCGAAAATTCCTGAGCGTCGTCGCCACTGTAAGGCTCGTTTCCCTTAGCCGCGCGCTAATGAAATTGTCCAAGCGACAATTATCTCGTGTAGCGTACATATTCAAGTAGCGCCGGGGCCTTTTTCACACGAGCCGCGGCTTTATCAACTCCGCAGCGCAAAGTATACACACACACACATACACACACACACACACTTTCGTGGAAGAAGAAGAAGAAGAAGAAGAAGAAGAAGCAGAAGAGGAAGGTGTTATCGCGACCGTAAATTCCATAAGGAGCCCATGGGTATATAAGGGCTCGAGGTTGTTTTTACAAGGCGCGTATGTGTGTAAAGTGCGCGACCGTCTCTCTGTTTTTCTTTTCTCTTCTTTTTTTTTTATAAGCCGCCGTGTACAAGATTATCCGGTCTAATTTTAACGAAGAGAGAGGCAGCGATTGTATTTTATAAAGAGGAGAGGAGGGGGAGACACGACGAGAGCATCGGGAGAAACACGGACGGTAATATTGTAATGCGGTGTACTTACGCAGGCTGACGTTATCGCGTCTACTGCCTCTTTTTGAGAAGAGCTGCGGCGCACCGAGAGCCGTGAGAATGTAAGTTTTGCACTAAAGTTATTTACTCCGCTGGATATTACTAGACGGGTCTATACGCGAAAGTGGTGTTTTTACCGGTTGTATATACGCGACAAAGCGAAAGAATTATCAGCACTTTTGTAAGAAACTTTGTAAGAAGTTCTGTTATCTTGTGCATGTGTAGCATTTAATAACTTCTTTAACTGGCTACAGTTACTCGTTGAATTTATTGTTCTGAGAATATTGGGATTATTTTATACATCTCTTGACCTAAAATTTATTTGGTTCAAATCGGTAATTTGCATCGTGTTAAAAAATATCTTAAATTTTTTATACTTTCCATTATCATTCTCACTTACGCACTTAATTAAGCTTATGACCGCGGTGCAATACACAGAGAAACAACTCACCGGATGCCCCGACTTATTTAATTCATAAGCGTCTCGAAATAAAATTTCCTTCATTTTATCGCTACGACTACTATATATTTAAAGCCGCGAACAAGTGGCCGCGCGCGAACATTAAATTCGCGGACGTATAGCACGCGTAAATAAAAGCCTCGCTGCAACGGAGTCCTTTAATTTCGAGGCACGTGCGCACACATATATATACAAGAGGCAATAAGGAGCGCGACGCGATAAGACGGTAAATATAAGATAAAAATCCGACGTGGTGTCGTTGCGCTTTATATACAACCCGAGAAAGATGCGCTCTTTGTGGCTCTTTTTTTTTTCTTCTGTGTACGCATATGTACGAGGGGAAAATGGAAGAGAAATGGAGTGGCCTTCATGCGCGATTGTATGAGCTTATGATGAAGTGCGACGTGCGATAGCTTAGAAAAAATTATTTTTTTTTTATTCCCACATTATTTTCCGCCTACAGTTTTAACTAATTGCGCTTATTTATGAACGTGTTGCTGTGAGGAAGTAATATATCATTATTCCGAAATTTAACAGTATATATCTACGTGTATTATAAGATCCTACGAATATATATTTGTGCATGATTGCATTGAAAATTGTCTACAAAGTTAAAAAGTATATGGATGTAGAACAAATAATCTTGTCACTTGATAAAATCCTAGCTTAACTTAATTTTAAACTAATAAACACCCAAGCAGTCCATATCTGATACCAAACAAGCTACAATGTCGTGCTACAACTTCATGAAAGTCATCCAAGAAAATACCCACCAAACCTTATACACAAAAGTAAACACTTGTCCCCCGCTTCGCTCATCTAAACACCACCTAATTCTCACACCTCGATCGGCAACACTTACACGGTATATATAAGTGAGAACCTCGCGGCACCTCTTGCGTAGGCGTCCAAGCAACGAGAGGCACGTCCTGGTAACGAGATCAAACTGAACGATACGCTTTGCGCGCGCGCCGTTTTTCCCTATACCATCGACGCCTATACATATATATTTGCTGCAATGCCCAAGAAGAAGAATCTCGCGCTCGTGCACAGCTACGGACTCGTTTGGCATTCCGGAAAAATGTGTGTGTGTGTGTGTTGCGGCTCTCGGGAAAACGAAGCCGCGCGGCTAAAGGATTTGCAAGTATAAAGAGGAGGAGGGGGAGAGTGTGTGTATAGAAAGACGGAAATTGGAAGACGATGGGTCGCGGATAAGTCGCTGTGGCGAGAAGAGGCGTGAGAGATTAGGAGAGTGTCTGTGTGTGTGTGTGTGTAAAGTCAGTGAATACGTTTCCCGTGTTTTCCGTGGACATAAAAGTCTCGGGGATGAGGCGAGATGCTCGATTGCCCTGCGATTTGACTAATTAACCGTTCGAAGCACCTGGGGTGCCGCGTCCAGCTTGGGATTTGCATGCGATATTTGTTTTGCGTCTTGTTGGGGATGCTGCGACTATACTTTGTTCGACGGCTACAGAAAAACGTTTTTTTTTTTCGTATTCTTTGCATTTTTATTACACGATGCTCGAGACTATTGAACAATTTTTTTTAATATAATACGATAATTGTTTTTCAATCTCAACTCTGACGTTATAGAAAATAATCATTGTTCCACAATGCCAATCATTTTTATAATGAAGTTTGAAAACCTCACTTCGATTTACGACACGAAACATTTCGTTCCCACGAAATAAAGCGGACGGAACTCTCCCAAAGCACAAATCCTCCCTCTATACCAACCACCTCCATCATCGTTATAATTAAGCGACAAATTCGACATAATCCAACGTCCTATACCCAATGCTTTACACCGGTAACAAGGCTCCCGAAACCGCCACCATCATACCACACCAATCGTCCCAGGCCGATAAACCAGCAATATACCCGCACATACACACAGACTGCACAGCTGCCATGGACACGGCATAAACATATCTCGCGGGTACACACGCAGAGCAGCATTCAACGTTTATAAGCGGGCCAAAGGGCCACGTGAGTTATGACTGAATAAGCAGTGGCCGCTTAATTCGAGAGCGCTCTGTTTAATACCAGGGCCGGCCGCTACAGCCAGACTTGTCCGACTGACACGCTCGCGCGCCGAAACTCGACTTTAAATCACTTGTTTTCCTCGTTTTTTTTTTCTTCCACGAGAATTCTCTCGGTTCTTCTCGCGTGTGTGCGTCTGCGTATCGGTTCGCTCACGCACCGCATAACGCGAGGACTTAATTATGCGTTTAATGCCAAATGATTCACGCCCTTAGGAGGGAGAAAGGATGTATCATCGGCGTTGGAAGACGGTGTAATAACCGCGCGCGCGCTCGCACATGCATGGCTCTCGGATATATCGAGTTCACCGTTAACCGAGACTTTATGGATGGGCCTTTCTTTTTAACGGATTATTTTATGCGCCCGCGAGGAATTCGTATATCCTGCTGCATTACCGCGTGCGAATCCTTACTGTACTGATTTGGTAGCTCTTTTTTTCAATGGTTCGCGATTGCGTTACGAATTTAATCGCCAATTGGATTTTCAGTCATAGTCTCTAATGATTTGAATTCCTAGCGTGCGTCGCATACCAGATGCGTAAGAAGAATTATTTCGGATTACCGAGGTTGGGCATACGTAGATTGGAATATCTCGAGCTGGATGCAGAACTTAATTGAATTCCACTTTATTATTTCTTTTGAGTCCGCGTAAAATTATATGGGACTCGTTTCAGAAATGATTCGATTTCGATTCTTTATTCTCGACTGCTATAAGATAATTCAGTGATAATTTCTGTAAACGGCACTACCGAAGTTAAAATTCTTAACCACGATTCAATTAAAATTTTTTCTTACATTTACTCTAAAAGAGAGAAAAAAAAAGTTAAACACATCAGCTTATAAACACTATAATGATGAAAAATTCTTCGCACCTCAATGATACTTCCCATCAATGACTTTTGACAAGTGCAAAATTACTTCGCGCAGGTGAAAACTTAATTAATACAGAACGTCACATTGAATTAAGCTCGCAGGCCGTGAAAGATAACCACCCGGACGAACTAACGATTCGCTTTCGTTCGCGCGAAAGCATATACGCACACGTCCGCCAGCTTGACGCGTGCACGTAATAACTTTTCGCGCAGACCTCCAGCAGGTTAAAACGAATCGCCAACTTCCATTACCTTTAACCTTCGCGCCAAGTCAAAAGTCGCCCAAGAGAGAAATTCGAGTGTCCGAAGCACGATTAATTCGCTTCTCACACCAGATACACACACTGCGGTTGATTTTATCGAGAACACGCGAAGGTCGCCGAAACACAACTGCGGCGCCGAACGATAGAGAGACACAGGAACGAGTTAGCGCGGGATGAGAGGATCCATTGGGCGCGCATGCGCGCATCTGCAGCTGGACCACACGCACCGGGGTGTAACGTGTTACCTGTGCGCGATCGGCTATCGGTTCGTCCGGGAGAGAATCTCTCTCTCTTTCTCTTGAGAACAAGTGGGCGGACGTATCGAGTGTTTATACGCGATGCGAGGCCCCGTGGCGTTGCCAAAAGAGCAGAGACTAGAGGAGAGAAGAGCTGCGGGATGCGGCCTCTTAGCCGCGTCCCCGACGTGTGTGTGTGTGTGTCTGCGTGTGTGCTCACTTTCCTTTCTCTATGCTCTTCCTCTGTGTGAGACGCGGACTCTCCTTTCCCTCTCCTTTCCCTCTCCTTATCGTATCTGTTTCGTTTCCTTCGATGCGCAGCTTGCGATCGGAGATCTGCCCCGACCTTTTTGTTTTTTGCGAAGTTGCGATTCTTACGAATTGTCGATGTCTGCGACTGATACTGCATAGATTATTTCTTTTAATGACATTCCGATCACGCAAGGTAGCGATTGCAAACGCTCAATAACAATTGAAGTAGATGGTACTGGAACTAGGTCAGACATACGCGTTTACGCGTATGCTTACTCATAGCGTTTATTTTACATTTTATTCAACATACTTTATGACTGGTTACGTCTAAGGTAAAATCAATACGGAAATATTTTTAGCATTTTCATGAAGCGTGAACTTTTTTACAGCTTCAATTATGAATGAAATTTACGTACTGATTCATTTTTCACACATAATAACAATCGGCACTTGATGTCGGAGTTTCCATTCACACGACCGACTTCCCCGAGTTTTCCTCGTCAATCAAACCTTAAGCAGTATCGCTGATAAACGTACACACACACGCGCGCACACAGATCGCTCAAACCCCAGTTGAATAGAATAAATTTAATGTGATTTCACTTTTTTCACTCGACAATGAAGTGTATACATATATCTCATCTCGCTATCAATTACGACTGCGTTAATGAATTTCAAATAGCCAGGTTCACTACCGCGCAGTAGTCTTGTCTACCCGAAAACACCCGAGCCCTTATTAGTGCATTCGAGTTGGCTCTTTCATTTCTCTCTCTTTCTCTACTCCTTTTTACGCACTTGCTTGCGAACGGCAGCGGCGGCGGCGGCGGTTGCACTTTACTTTTTCTTTCAGCGGCTCGCGCTCCCGCGAGTCACTTTCTTTCTCTCTTCTCCATCCTTTCCTCGTCCTCCTTATGTTATACCCGTACACTCTCACCTCTCTCTCTCTCTCTCGGACGTGCGCTCATCCCCCTTTTGTGTCCCTCTCTCTTTCTCTACCTTTTCTCTTTCTTCCAATATTCGTTAACACGTAGCACAACTTGTACTGGATTCTTTTTTTTCCACTGTCTTACAAAGTAATCTTTTTTTTTTCATTTTTTTATAACATCTGATGCTATTAGTCTGATTAAAAACAAATTGTACAATTGAAGAGATGTTCTATTATGTTTTTTTAATTATTTCATTTTAACGTTTTTATTTTAGCATTAGAAAAAAATGATGTATTCAAATAACCCATCAAATAATTTTGATACTAAGTAATTTCAAATAAATACTTGATTAAATTTATTAATTAGATCTTACTTAGTTCCATCAAGTTCTTTCCAATAACGTACATTTTATAGTGAACAAAATTAGTAGTCCCGATAGCTGTTGAAAATATAAAAACAGGGATAAAAAATCATAGAGGCGTATCGCGTGTCGATCACCTTTTAACTCACCGGAACTCTTGGTCTCGTGTGACGATGCCCTCCCGTAGGGGCAATCGGAGAGCCTCCGGGGTATTAGAATTACGCGAGCGATAGAGAGGGAGCGAGAGATAGAGAGCGAGAGCAGTTTGGCGGATTTTGCGAGCGCGGGAAACGAGGTCGAGAGCGGCGGCGCGTGCGCGAGCGCAGTTTGTTGCGCAATCGAATTACTTAATGAACAATTTGTGCAAATGCGCGTGTGTGTGTGTGTGTGTGTGTATGCGTTCTAGTGCCAAGGCTGTCTGTTTGCCTAGACTTTGGGTGCGATTATACGTTCGTTAGACGAGCCATTGTGTTACACGTGGGCATGATTGGTGATCACTTAGCGGAAGTGTGTGAATTTGTGGATCTCTGTTGGTGTGGGGATTTGCACGTGTGTTGGATGACGTCTCTTTTCTTCGGCGATCGATTGATTTCGTTTAATGGTTTTTTTCTGGGATAATGATAGTAAGGAATGTTTTGTTCGACGAAATTTTACCTGGAGCGGTTGGGTCTTTTAAATCCTTTGAATGTGGCTTTTAAAGCTTCGAAATGAGCACCGAACGCTCTAACGCAGCTATTACATTTGATATTTCTTTTGTTAGTATTACTTCATTGCTACTAAAATTTTAATATCAAAATTAGATAACTAGTGGGCTGTATGTGGTAATACATACCTTTCGAATAAAAATTAAATCTCTCGAATAAGGTCACAAATGGAAACACTTAATCACAGCTAATTCATCTAAAACTGATGTTATTGTCTGCATTTGGTCTA
Source organism: Megastigmus dorsalis (assembly GCA_900490025.1). Taxonomy (NCBI): domain Eukaryota; kingdom Metazoa; phylum Arthropoda; class Insecta; order Hymenoptera; family Megastigmidae; genus Megastigmus; species Megastigmus dorsalis. The sequence continues at coordinate 153,073 of UELU01138950.1, forward strand.
TACATCTGTATCTGTCACTATACTGTTTTTTTTTACTAGAAGCACTGCGTAAATGTGAATATATATTTTTAGAATTTCGTAATTATTTGGACGTTGGTTAAATTTTGTACTTTTTTAAGATGGAGAAATGTAAATTTAAGCTTACACTTTAAGTTTCAAAATATTAGTCTATGCGTAACTAATAATTATTTTTAAAAACATCTGTGATGCAAAAGTAGATAATAAATCTACGAAATTATATGACACTTGATGCTTTTTTGCAATGTTTTTTCTTTATGTAACGTTTCAGAAAAGAGATTTATCAATGATCATAATTTTTCCAGTTTCAGCGATGCAAGTCTGATCGTCAAAGAGGATCTTTAAATCTTGAAAAATAACGATTGCGTGAGTGCGAAGTTAGTAATTCGACAATGATTCATGTTTTCATTACTTTGAATTTAATACTTGGCAAAGAGTTATTTCTAAATAAATAATAAATAAACCAACTAAATATGTATTTGAATCAATTGGCATAACAACAAAAAACTATACACATCCACATCAACCATTAAAAAAACAACAACACTGATAAAGCATAATTAATTCGAAAGAACTCCACACTAAATGAAATACCACTACATTTCATAGAAAAAAGTACAAAAGAAACCCATCGTTGAACAATTCATATCGAGATAGGAGCAAGTCTAATTGGCTGTACAGGAACAAGATGGCACAGTGACCATAATTCAATGTGTGCCAGGACTGTTGGTATACACAGCTCCAACGCCTGTGTACATGTATACACATCCACTGGTCTCACACAGAACTGGACCATCATTTTCCGAGCTACAAGGCATGACTCTCAACTTTTTTTTTACACGTCCGGACGTGAGCTTCGATATTCCACGCGAGAACAAAAATAAAAAGAAGATCTCATCTCTATCGAACAAAGTCCTTGGATGGGTACGTTAAACTTCGTCCGACAATTAGGTTAAAGGTCTCCAAGTCAATCGCCTTTCTAAGACTCTTAAAAACTATCTTCGAACTGCCACAGCCAATCAAAATTACACTTTTGCTGTATACGAATCGTCCAAACGAGCTCCACACATCAACAATTACATTTTATCAAGGCACGTAAACAAAAAACTTCGAGCCAATCAGTTCAATCAAACTCACGCAACTCATCCCTAAATCCATTTATCGCACAACAACATAACATTGACACTCGCGCGAGGCGCACGCAGACACACACACACACACCAAGAGACAGTAGAAAGAGAGTATATAAAGGCGCGAGTGCGCGCGGATGCTGCGGCAAGGAAAGAGTTACTGATCCGACGGATCTGATCTCTCGGGTTAAGGCTCACCTTTACTGGCGCTCGGAGCGGTTGCGGCGGCTGCTGCTGCGGCGGCGGCGGTGGCGGCGGCGGCGACGAGAGCGGCGGCAGCTCTCTGTGTGCGCTGCTCTGCGGCCGCCCCTACTACTACTACTACTACTACTACTACTACTACTACTACTACCATTTACATTAAAAGACGAGTACGAGCAGGAGAGAAGGATAGCGCCTGGGACTCTGTGTATGTGTATAGAGAGGCATCGCTTTCCGTTCGCTGGGTTCGCTTAGCGCCTGGTAACGCCGGGATTTTGGTCCTATTGAGAGATTCGGCGAGTCTTGTTGCTGGGGACAAGTGCAGTTGGTTTTGTTTGGCTGATCAGGTCATAGGCGGAATTTATTCACTCTATGGATGGTTTCATATCTTGTTAAGACCAAGCCAGTCAATGAAAATTAAGAATGATCCTTACATAAGGATTGCTTCTCATTGTTTCTTCGAATACTAATCGCGTGGGTAATATGTAAAAGTATTCAATTTTCCAGTAGTTCAATCGAAGTAAAGTATCGCTTTACTTTAATTTAAAAAGAAAAACCGATTTCTGCCTTTCCTAGATTCCCAAAAGACCGGCACGCTCCGTACTGTGCAGCGTAAAAGGGGCCAGCCTGCACAGGTTCTCAAGGAGAAATAAAAGGGCGCTAGTGTCTGTAGCAGCAGCCAGTGGGACTTTCGGAATATAAACCCAGTGCGAGCCACCGCGGGTTTAATACAGCTCGCGCACACAGTTACACGGTGAAACAAGTCCGACCTCCTCCCCGCGGCGCCGCGTGTCGCGCGCTCGAAAGGAGAACGTCACTTGTTGCGGCCGAAGACGAAAGTGCCTTTTTTTTCTGGCCGTCCAACCGATCTGGACACGGCCCCGAATTTCGCTGACGGATTTCGTGACTGATGGTAGGATGAGCAGTGCAGTGAATGATGCGCCACTGTGAATGCAAATCGCTGCTGCGATGCATTAAGCGAGACGAGCTGATGCAAAAGTGTCGCTTATTTGCTGTATAAGGTGACGCCGACGTTACAGTTTCGGATGGATGGCTTTAATCGAAGGTGCTGGAAGATACGAGGAGGCTTTAAATAGACTTTACCGATGTCTTAGATTTTGGAAATTTTTTGGGTGACACTTAGTTTCAATAAGAGATGCAAATTAATTGATAAAATTCTGCACTAGTTGAAAGTAATGAGTAATCGATGAAAAACTTTATCTAAGTAGGACATCTATTCTTGTTTTGCCATGATTTATTGAAATCGATGCATGATTTAGAAGGTGTCAATGAAATGACGTCATGTATGGAAATTCATTTGATATTAACCAGCTGGAGTGAAAGATTGCAAAATATGTCATTTAATCGATAGAGCAATAGGGAAATAAATAATCCTGAATCACGTTGACAAACTTGTAAATTTGTCAATCAAAAATAAGTCACTATAGAAAAGTTTCATTTTATCCTTTCACAATTCTCCATATACGATATACCTTTAATATACAAAATTGAAAATTAACTGCGCGCTTTAAAATTTCAACCGATATTTGTGAAATATACTGGAGAACGGCACGTACGTGAGTACATTTATGTCTAAATACAACTTCCATTACATCTTAATAAAGCAGATTAAATTTAATAACGTTAACCTTGAGTATGGGGGAGCAATTCCCAGAACGCACTTTAAACCGTTTGCGTAGTTCCGTACCGCAACGTCATGTATTCGATCGCTTTCGTTTCACCATCTCTGCGTGACAGTGTTCAATTTCCATTTGCGCGTAATGCCCGTTCCCGCGAAAATTCATCAATCATCTCGAATAAACCGTCTCTAAAAAAGAGCAAAATCCTCAATTTCATTAAACGAAGGCGTATACTAAAACAAAAGCACCTTAGCGATTCGATCCGTGGGATATCGCGAACAAAAGCGAGACTATGCGGTACCTGCAGCTCCACTGATCGTTGCGGGCGCAAAAGTCCGAGGGCGGAAGCGAACGAAACCCCCGCGTCTTTTCAATCGTCGCGCGAATAAATCATCGTACTCACCGCGGTGCGCGCAATCTTCATCCTTACGGAAAAAATAGAAATGTGTCTGTGTGAGTGCGCGCGTGTGTGTGTGTGTGTGAGAGAGCGGCAGAGGAAGTTACGTCACGGAGAATTGATTTATCAGGCCAAGAGTCGATGCGCGCGTGTGTTGCGTCGCGTCCGAGTTCGTTAAGTAACCGCCGTGCGGTTGTGAGACTGTGTGACGAGGAAACCGGATCGGGCCGAGAGAGTCCCGATGCGCGCATTGTCCTGACGATGAGCTGCGCTAGGAATGCGAGCGACTGTGCTTCCTTTTGTTTTGGCTTAAAATTATTTTTTCTTTTATTGACTGAGATTCGAGAAATGTTTATTTATTCGGTATTTATAGGTACAGGGTTTGAGATTGGTGGAAGTGGATTGTTTAGAATAGTAAATGTAAAAGAATGTCTGTTACTACTGATTTACGAAATTATTAATTGTAATTTTTTACCGTAATAAAATTCTGCTGAAGTAATAATTATGGTGTGATTATGAACATATTTTTCGTAATTAAAAATTATGAAGCGCAATTTTAACTTTACGCAATAGTTTTGATATGACAAAAAAAGGAGATAAATAAAAGGCAATTGAGAATACCGAGGTTATAAAAAAGCTGGTATGTCACTCGTTCGTTGACGATCTATATCAACGACCAAATGGAATGTAAAATTGTCCCCATCAGAAGATGCGCCTCGGACTCAATGGCGCATAACAGTGTCTTTTTTTGCACGGCTCAGCAAATTGTTATAATAGGCACGCGAAAATCGCTACCGATCATGACGTTTCGACCTGTCATTTTTTACCCCGGCAATTTCGACTAATTACTCAGCCACACAAACTTTTGCTTTCAGCCGTATAGCATTTTTAGAATTTCTTTTAGGACTTAGCCGATCGTACGATTTACACATACGCACGGGCGATAAATAAACTTTCGTCATTTAGCCTCGAAGAAACTTAGTACTTTTACTTCGTTACGAATATTACGAGCAATTTGGCATCCCGATTCTCCTCCGCCTGCGCCCATCTTTTTCCACGCTTTCGTTATAATTGCTAAAAAGCTCTCCCGCGATATTTATCGCTCGTATTTTTTCGGGCGCCCATAGAGATACGTACATTATACACTCAATCAAGGCGATCGTTTAAGAAGCCGAAAAATCAAGCGATCGATCGGTGCATACAAAACGAAAGTTGCGGCGGGTCTCGTTAAAGTACAATAAAGAGGTGAGAGAGAGAATGAGACTTTCTGGAACGCTCGATAAATTAGATCGAGCGACCGCATAGTCGCATCTCCCTGCGGTATCCCAATTAAGAGAGTGTAGCCGCGGAAAAGTCGCGCGATAAATGTACGCGCTTATACATATGCGACAACGAGTAGCTCTGCTGGGATCAAATGGCGGGACTTTTGTTCGAATGGTGTTTGCGAGAAGCGCGAGTGATTTAATCGGAACATTAGCGGAGTCAATGGTATAAATTTGTATTTTTATTTATATACTATTATCGACATGTGTGAATAATTATTATTTTTCATTGCAAGATTTTTTGCAATAATTTTATAGTTCATTGTTCGCTATAAAGAATTTACACATAATAGATTGTGAAATAAATTTTATTTTTACTGGTAATAAAATAAACTTTTTTTACCCTTATACAACTGCAACTTATTTTTTGCAAGTGTTTGTTTAATTTAAAACACTGCAATATGAATTTCTATGAGTTATAATCTTTATTATCTAATCGATGACAATCTAAAAGAATTTCAAATATAAAGTACGACATGCGAGTAAAACAAGAGCCTATGCTCCATTGAATATCCATAGCAATACTTCTCAACCTACGCGAATGAAAAGGTAAATAATTCTTGTCCGACAAATTTTATCGTTCCACCCAAAATCACAATGAAAATTATAAGAAAAACCAAAGCACCGGTATACGAACACGACATCCGACATCTTACACGATACCAATTCCACGCGACACAAAAGCAACTCCAACCCCTAAAAAAAAGAACACTCCACAGCAAGTTCAAAAATCATCCGAATACCATAGGCAGGAGTGCATCGCGCACAACAAAGCACACGCGACCGGCTGGTAACCAGATACCCACATCCGCAAACATAACCCTCGCGCGAGCACGCGTGAATCGGCTCAGAGGCGCCGCGCGCAAAACAGAGAAAGAGAGAGAAGAGAAGAAAAACGCAAGCGTACACAGAGCTAACACACAAGCTCGGGCGAGCAGCGCATGTATCAGTCTGACACCTCTCTTTTGACTTTCCGCGTCCCCGTGTCTCCACACCATGCACACACATACACTGACATTACCTGCACACGTACACCCATACAGAGAAAGAGACAACGTAGGTAGACATACACACACACACACACACACACACGTATGCATTGAGAGCGAGTGCGCAATTAGCATACCAGAGCGTTTCTAGGAAACGGCAAGTCATTCGGCCGGGGCAATCCGTGCGAGCAGCAGCAGCGAGAGGGAAACGCGAGTGACTCACACGTAGGTATACGGCGGCGCTGCAAGCCGCCGCACGCTCCGCCAAAGAGATGGAGAGTGCGCGAGTGAAAATTTATATCTTCGCGCGTTCTCTCTGTCTTTCTCTCTGTGTGTATGTGTGTGTTGCGCGCGCGCGCGCCAGATCTTGCGGAATTATGACCCGCGAGGGCTACGTGTTATGGTGTGCTTTTCTATAATACCGTTTCTAGCGACAGGGATGCGCGCCTTTGTGGCGGGCCGAACTTTGCCCATAGTTAGTTTCTGGTTTCCGAAGACGTTGCGTAACCGTATTATCTAGTCAGTTATTAAAATGTGCATTGGGCAAATCGCTGCTGTACAATGAAAAGTATCAGATCGATGGAATGTGCGTTCAGCCACCTATATACCATCCCTTGATACTTTCTTTTATCAGTCGCGTTCCCCTCCTATCGCAAACATTATGCACCATTCCATTCGAGCCCCCATGAGCCAGCAGCATCAAAACTCTGAAATACCAGGCGACGAACTGTTGTTTTAGTATAGAAACGAGCGCGTCGATGCAAATCTTATCCGCGCGTTTGTGTTTTATCTCAGGTTCGGGCGGTGGCAAGTACATAAAAATCCAGACCAATGAGTGCTTGATTGCTTTGTGTTCCCCTGCACGAGTGCGCGCGAGTGATTTGTGAACGAAATTACGAGCCGCATAAATTCGTCGCTCCATCGACGAGGTGAGAGCCTATACACACACACACATATACATATATATATATTCAAGCGTTCACCGCCCCCCAGCAGTAGTAGTGCATTTTTATCACTTATCCGCGCAGTTCGAGCGTCTATTCTTCCACGATTATCCCGCGTGCTATCGTAAATAAGATTCCCGGAAAAAATTATTAACGATAAAGCCACCGGCTGAGTCATACACACACAGACACACAAGACAGAGTCGTAAATCCTCGCGGGGCTCCGAGCGCGCGAAAGAATTTAATCTGCATCCATCAAAATTATGTCTCCGGACGGATAAAGGCTCGCTTCTCGTATGCCGATAACATGTGGCGGAAAAAAATATCATTCCCTTCTTTTTTTATTTGCATATCGTGTGTACAACAGGTAAAAGTGCTAGATGTCCCGTTAAATCAGAGGAGACACGCGGGACCTCGCGATCGATATATATATATAAACAGTTCAACGAGCGCGAGCAATTTCCAATTTGATCTATCGCCCCGGTGATTAATAACCGCGCGCAAATGAGTCACTCGCGTAAAAGGCTGACGGTTTGGGGCCCAGTTTTAATATCACACACGCGGCGTGAGGTCCGCGCGATTTTTACCGCGCAGAATCGTAATGCAATTAACGGATCGATTCCTGCGCGCGCAAGAAATAGAGTATAACCACGCGGACTCGTTTTAATTACTCGGCGCTATCGCGTTTGTGTATCTTGATGTTTTGATCATTGCTTCGGTTTTTTTGTTGTATAATTCTCGCTGGCGAAATATTAATAACTTTAATATGAGTCGGAGGATGCGCTGCGCGGTCGTTTTTTCGTTAGATAAGACATCTATCATTATGAATACGTACGGATCGCGTCGCTCTGTGTGTAAAAAGCAAGAATTGAATCCTCGTACCGTCAAAGTGCTATTGCTGTATATATGCGTGTAAGTTGTATAGGCAACGAAAATTGTTGTTTTGGATGATGTAAGTGAAGCAGCTATCGTGAGTTACAAGCTGTAACTGAAAATTATTATGATCCTTATACATATGAATTACATAGTGTAGTTTTAAAGAAATGAAATGCTACCAATAAAACGTGTAGTCTTGTTCGAAAAGAAAATAGAAGATATTATAACGCATCGAGATCAGTGTCTTATCTGTAGATTATTTTTGAACGTAATTATACATTGTAGGTAGCAATTAGTGTATAGCTCAGGGATTGTAATTAACTTACTTTTTGGTTGCGAGTACAAGCATCTTCGCAAATAATAGTATTTGAGTGAAACTGCAATTAGTAATGATACCTTTTACTCGGTATTTTATCATCCATATCCTTCATGTACTATTTATGAATCACAGCGAGAAGTTAGATTAACATTTTTAAAACTTTTGCGATCAGAGCCTAGAAGCGGACGATTTTTAAAAATCATTTCATCTTTTACCTTTGAGAAAATTTGCCTAAACACTTTTCATTCCATCCCCAATAAAACGTAATATAAACTATATCGGAAACGGCAAAACGCGCAATCGATCAAAACTCCAAACTCGCAATACATCCCGCGACTCTATCGCTCGCGCAAAAAAACGAGAGACCGCGATTTTCGTTGTGCTCGTGAGTCAACGTTGGGCAAGCCTCGCGCGAGTAAGAGAAAGAGAGATAGAGAGAAACAATAGGATCGCGTGTCGATCGATCGATCGGCTCGGATAGAAAACCACCAAACACACGCACACTCGTGTATAAGGCCACTCGATATTAGGCGATCGCCTCGCGGCCGTTATGTAATAATTCTCCGTTGTGCATATAGGCTCTCCGATGCGATGTCGCAAACGAAACGCGCAGCTCGAAAAATACATCTCTCTCTCTCTCTATGTGTTTGTGGGTGTGTGTGTGTGTGGACGATCTCGGGCAGCGCCCATGCAAAAGATAGTCTATAAAGCCAGTCTCGCGTGCACTTGCGTTCTCTCCGTGTATATATATATCCCAACGTGTCGTGTGTCGCGGACTGAGAGAAAGAAAGAGAGAGAGAGAGAGAGAGAGAGAGCTATACATTTATCTAGGAGCCGTTTGTAATAAAGTCGCGCTCGCTCTCTTTCATCTTTCGCAAGTCTATGCGACGGGGAGGGCGAATATATAGAGGAGAGTGAGAAAGCGCTCGCGCGCGAGAAAGAGAGAGAACCGCTTGGGATATAATTTATATGGGTTCAAAGGGGGACACTACACCTAAGCAGTTGCACAAGATCGACGCTCTGTGTGTGTATGTGTATTGATGTGCCCCCCACATATATATAATCTGCGTTTTAGGTTGGGTTAGGTTTGCGCGAACGTGCGCGACGCTTTGTAGAATGTGTGTCGCTGTGCTGCGCGGCGGTTATATATATATAAGTGTGCATGGGCAGCTGGAGAGGACGAATGTGGGGCATTGGGCCGAAAAATTGATTGGGCGCTCTCCTCGATTCTCTCTCTCTCTGTGTATGCGCTGCAGCGAGCGGAATGTGTCTCTCGTGCTCTGTGCTGAGATGCAGTGTTTATGTGTACGTAAGCGTTGTCGCGGTGTTGGGTTGTTTTTGCTTTTTTTTTTTGTTTTCGAGAGCGCGATGTTATACCACCAGGGACGAGGTTGTAGAACGTTGGCGTACCGTTGCTACTTTGGTGTCTTTGGAATGATGAGTTGAGCGCTTCATGTTTTTCTCAATTCTCATTGTCTCCGATGTTTATTTTAATTTTCGTTTCAATTTAAATAGTAATACAAGAATTGAATAGAAGTATAAATCTAAGAATAAGAAAACAATATATGCGATAGAAAATGGTACTGCAATTACGATGAAATTGCACGCATACTTACACACTAGCACCGTGCCATTAATTAAACAAACAGTTCGACTCTCGAGCATAAGGCATATTCCTCCAAAAACAATATCCTCTCTGCACACACCAAAGGCAATTTAAATTAAAGAAGACGAAGAGGAAGAAAAAAGTGGATTTTAATCAAACCTCCGATATTGCAAGTTACAGAGAAAAGAGGCAAGAGCATATATATATAAGCAGACGCAGCGGGGAACAGGACAAAGGATCCGACGGTGCGCAAGCTGCACGCGGGGCGCCAACTCGACGCGCCATTCGCGGCCGATCCCGATAAGCGAAATTTCCTTTTTAACCCAGGGAATTTGGCCCCGCGCGCCAAGAGATGCCCCGGCGCACTCATCTTACTCTTCGTTCCAATTTGCAATTACCCCAGCTTTATATATAGTTCGATCGCGGCTCTTTTTTGCGAATATCGATGCTCTGTGTGTGTGTGTATATATACGAGAGATTGATAGATTGGATATGTGGCGGTGGTTTTTTCAATTTGCTTTCGAGATCGTTGGAGGTGCGGGATGTGTGTGTGCGTATGCGGTTGTTAACGATGTTTGCCGATAAATCGATGATGATGACGCGGTGCAGGTAAGGAAGGGTGAAAGTATCGATCCATCGACGCATGAGGGATTGAATAATAAGAGGTTCTTTTTCGTTCCCAATTGTCTTTACATCTTTGATTTCGGAGAAGTTGCTGTATACACTCATCGCGATTTTTCGCAAATAAGAAAGTTGTGCATGCGGCACCGTAACACCGCTTGAAATCAAAACTTATAAGCTTAGTGCGATAACCTATATAAACCCGTAAACTCGAGACCAATGAGAGCTCGACCCTGCCGATATCCCATAAATACCCACACATTCACAGCCGCACGCAAAACGTAAACAGTCTCCAGCGCGACACGCGCGAAAATCGAGCCTCTAGAAAAGCAGCGCCACCAAGAAGCAGCAGCAGCAGCAGCAGCAGCAGCAGCAGCAGCAGCAGTACATGGATGAAATGGGTCAGCAGCACAGTTAGATAATCGAAGCAATCCGAGTATCGGGTGAATATTATCCCACACTCTTTACCCGCTGCTACGCCGCGCGTATTCGCCTTTAATTCCCTGATTTCTATTCCCTTATAGACTCGAGCCGCGCGCACGGCCGCGAGAGAGGATCGCCGACTTTTCTTTTATACATTTCCTCTACAGGCCCCTCTGCTATTTATAAAATATCTGCCTCTAGCTGCACATGTAGATGGTGAGTACGCGTGTGCGTGTGTGTATGCAAGTTGCAGCTGCTTCTATGCAAAGGTCTATGCGGTAGCTTCGTTGGCGCCTTGTTTAATGCTATATATATACCAGCAGCTCGTTATGCGGGAAGATCGGCAGGACGGCAGCTTGTATTCTCGATGCAACTACACGTCTGGAGATCTGTAGCTTGGTTTTGCGTGTGTGAGTGTTGTAAGAAGAAGCCGATGCCGGAGTAAGGAAAGCTATCTGTGGCAGAAGTTGGTGTTTGTTTGTTCATGTGGGGGAGATGATGTGAATTGTGATAATTGGTGTACGTATGAAGTAGTGACGTGGAAGTATGAATGGAGGGAAAAATTCAATTATGGATGATTATGGAATTGAGCGTACGGTTTCATATTTGATTGTAGCTTCTGCAAATTAACATTTAAATAACAGTTGGAGAATTGTAATTTATGGACGTGTGAAAACCAGGTGCGAAGAATATCTTTATGAAAATTATAAAATTTATGAAGAAATTATACGTGACTTAATCAGAAAAGCATGTTCTGTACTTCAATCTTAGTTTTACAGTCATTCATTTACTACTTCGGAAAATAAAACGAAAAAGGCACAAAAATTTAAAATGCCTACACCCCATTAAATTCAAACCCATTAATTCATTAAGAAACTTTACTCGATTCCAGAAAAATACGTTTCAAAACAAGTATTTGGAATAAATTAAGCGATAGGAAGTTATCGATCTAAATATTTACATAAAACCAATAAATCCTTTCCCCCATGCAGTATCCCAACTAAATTACAATCATACGCACAAAGGAAATTACGATCGAACAAAACGAACCCCAATAAAAGCAATAAACAAAACTCTATATAATCCAACAAATTAAGATAGTATATATACAACAAAGAAAATCGTTCGGGCACAGGAGAATCAAGTAGAGAGAGAGAGAGAGAGAGAGAGAGAGAAACAGGACACACAAAGGATCGCGCATATGTAATATCGGCATTGCTGCAGCGCGGCGTAGAGTTCGCGCGTGTCAGTGCGGCAACGCGCGTGGATTTATATATATGTGTATATATGCGGCGAACGGGGCAAAAGCGCGAGCCCGCGCGTCGATTCGCCGCAGACACGTCGTGTGTGTTTTGCAACGCGCTGTAGCTCGTACCGAGAGAGAACGAGAGAGCGATTAGCCCCGACATGACAAAGAAACTAATTTAATTTGCTATAGCGACTCGCTGCGTCATGCTGTCCGCACTTCCGAATTCGGACAGCTGCATGGCTTTTTTTTCTTTGCTCTTAGCTGTATATATTGAATTGGAACTTCGGCTGATGGTAGAGGAGATACAGTTTTTTTTTGGTTTGAAATATTTTTGAAATTTTTTTGAAATTTTGAATAAATAGATAAGCTTTCTTGTTGGGTGATTTGTTGTTAGTTTTGGTTCTCCCTGCAAGTGCACGCACGGCTGGCGAAATAGTTAATGCTTTCGTCGGTCGTTTTGTTTAAGGTGTACGATGTAAATAATTAATGGATATAATTTGAAATTCTAATTATTCAATCGGGTTGCGCGTTCAACTTATTTACTAAAAAGAAAATTCGTCTCCTTAATAGGAGTGATTAATTGCCCTACAACCACAGACGATAATTTATTCTGTTTAATTATTTTACTAAAAGGAAGATGTACACGTTTTTCCCTTCATAGACGAACAAACTTTGCAGTTGAATTTATTTGTGTACGGCTTTGGCATATTCATAATTAAGCAATATTAATGCAATATTTTCTATGTTGAATTTCAATACTGGTTTATAAGTGCCCGCAAAACAAAGGGAAATATTAATTTATTTATAATATGTAAGAAACTTTAACAGGCGAATTATTATTGTGCATTATATTCAATGATTTACGGAATTATTTTAAACTCTTCCAGGTAACGTATTTCACGTGAAAGCGCAAGTTCAGGAAAGAATTATTACGCAAAATTGATGTTAATTATCGTCCAGACCGTAAATTCTTCCGTATCCTCAGCCTTCGACTGTCGCATTAATTCTATATAATATAAAATTAAAACAAATACCCCATTACGTCGTCTGGGAACTTTGTGGCAAAAATGCAGAAATTCCCCGTACGAGGAATTCCTTTGAATCCTGAAAGTAATTCGAGCTACCGGCGCAGATTATTTACGAAACTATTCGTTGCACCCGTTTCGGTACACGAGCTTGCGGCAGTAAACCGAATTAACTGGTGTGAGCTTGTAAATTTGATTTTTTACCTATCATTAATTAAGTATAAAATTTCAGCTTTGTACAGATTAATGAGGCAAAAATGGATTCTGCTTATGGCCTGTATGCAAATCATGAAACTATTATTCCGAACAAAAGCCAGCTTCGTGTCGATCGTCATTAAATTTTCCACGAAATTTACATAGAAGTACCCGCAGATCATCCTGAATTTTCTCCTCGTCCCGCACTACCACCGGAAATCCTTCATCTTCGTATACTTTAGAGAGTCCATCGTATCCAGAATATCGAGCTCGCACCGATTACGCCTTACTTAGCGCATACGCGAGTCCTTACACGAACCACTGGCTCCATTTCGAGTCCACCTTTCGTAATCGCGTCTCTGCCGGTCGCGACTTTATAATCGACTCTCTCCTCGCAATGAATACACGCGAAAACCTGCTCTCTTGCGTTGCTCCCAGTCTGCCTGTCGCCCCGGTCTTCCTTCCTTCCTTCCTTGCCCGGCAATTTCGCGAGATAATGGGCTCGTCCACACACACACACACACACCTTCTTTATACGCCAAGATTTTCTCCGATTTTTCCATTGGCGAGAGATCCTGTTTTTCCCGTCCGCTGGTAGAGGAAGAATTCGTGCGTGGAATAGGAATTTCGCTGTGGATGGCGGATTACATGGCGCGCAGGTGCCTCGCGGTCTCGTTGCGTGCGCATAACGTATATGCGCATTTTTTTTAATGCGATACTTTTTTGTTTTGTCCCGGCGATGATTGCTTGATGGCTGCTTTGCTGGCGGTTTAATGACTGCTTTACGACGTATGACGGAACGTCGCTGAATTGAAATGTCATATTTATTAAGATGGCGAGTCGTTGTGACTCGAGTTGAGATTCCCTTTTTTTTTAAAAAGCGTTCGAAGCCTCGAAATTCCAATAATTTGAAATTAGTCTCGAGTGGGGAATGTCATCCATACTTGCAGTTTCTTCATAAAATTGCAAGGGATATTAACGAACCCTATTTTATTTCATGAGTTTTTGTACGCATGTCTACGATAAATCTTTTGAAATTATAATCTAATAAAACTCGGTAATATCGCTAACCTGTGCTCGAGATCAGTTTGTACGAGACGAGAAAGAAGATAAAAAGGGCAGCACGAAACCGAACGAGTCCTAGGCTGCAGCAGCCGAATGAGAAACATATACATATATATAAAACGGGACGAGTCCGCCGAAAAAACGTCTGCTCCAGATCCTCTCGCTCTCCTCGAATTTTACTGTCAATTTTCGCATTCCTCAAAACCAGACTCGCCGCCGCGCTCACTCCTCTCCTCTCGCGCAGTACTCGCGCACTCGTTCGTATACACTCACACACACGCGCGCGCGTGTATGCAAAAAGCGAAAAAGTTAACTACCGTACAAAACGCGCTCCTTTAAGCGGCATAACGCAGCGCCGTAAAGAGGCGGACAAAAAAAAGTGCGGCAGCAGTGGCGGCGAGCGAGAGAAGAGCAAAAAAGAAAGGATGAACGAACGAAGGGAGACGAAGAGAAAATGAAAGCAAGCGAGAGAGCGAGAGAGAAAAGTCCGGCCTCCACAGAAGAGGCTCGATAAATCGTCGATTCGCCGTCGAAGGAAAACTGGTCTGTTCTCTTCTCTCTTCTCTCCCGTCGTCGTCGCGGTAAAGCAAAAGCCGGGCAAGTCCGGGATCGGCCAGCTCCGCGCCGTTGCTTCTCTGCACTTGTTTCCTATATATGTATACATATTGCGTATATATATATATATATGCGCAAGGCTTTTAAAGTTTAAAGCTTAAGCGCCCCCGATAACGTTTAATCACGCGTGGTGCGCGTGCACTTTTATATACATCGACGTCGTTGGTGCGCGGCTTGCAGTTATTAAGCGAAAAGTGAGTCTCTCGCCTTTTCGGATGCGATATATTTCGCAATTTGCAGGAATGATTTCTTTTGGACGATGTCGTTTCGCACTTTTACGACTGCGTGTGCAGCTGTACGAGATTTGGGCGATTTCGCGCGAGATCCTGTTTGGCGCGGCTAATGCTTATGTATGGGGGAAAAAATGGAGGGTTGTTGCAGATTACGCTTTATAAATGTGCAGGTGCTGCCTTACCAGTCCGCGACTTCTGAGAGTTGGTAGAGGAATTTTGTACTCACCTGCAACAAAAATAACGAGCGATTTGTTAGTTTGATTTATAGTGCCTGTAATTTTGAGTACATGGATTTAGACTGATCTTTTTTTTTTAGATGTATCTTTATTCCTTTCGATTTAGGATATTTTATTTTGTAATCCCATCGAGCCATTTTCTTTATTGCGGTAATCCAAACTAGAAGGTATAACGATGTAAAAGTGAGACAGCATGGAGAGATTAAGAGCGCGGGGAGAGATTAAGGAAGCGAATTTAATATCATCTACATTCGATCATAAAAATTAACGCAACTACATTACTTCGTAGTCCACATAAACCCTGCCCGCATTCCCCACTTCTACCAGCACCTCGCAATAAAATAACAATTTCATCCCTAACGACACCGAATGCAACTACCAGCCTCATCTCCTTCCTATCGAAAAAACCCAAAACAAACAATCGCCGGCTTGAAACGCTCTCAGCCGACTACTTCCATCGACGCCGGCCTACGCGGCACATCTACTTACACGATTTCAATTAAAATCCGTCGCAGCACAAATATGACTTACCAAAGCTCCAGCCGCTTCTTGTAACGCGGGCCCCAAAGCAAATACGCGAATTAGCTTGCATGCATACGGCGGCAGTAGCAGCAGCCAGGCTCGCTCTCCGGGATTATTATTATTATTGTGCATGGGCGCGGATATGTGCGCGCAGATGGCGAGGCAGATAAGCGCGCACGAGTGGCAAATATTTGCCCCGTGTGTGTCTTCTCTTGCGCCGTAATACTGCCTCGAGTATAAATAAAGAATAGAGAGAGAGAGAGAGAGAGAGGGAGAGAGAGAGAGTACGTACACCCCATCGAGAGCTTTACGTCGACCGCGTGCACGCCTGCGGCTTAAAGAAAGAGACACTTTAACTTTTTAGCGCGGCCTGAGGAATTCGCGTGTGATGTGAATGAACGAGATTGCGTAAGTGGTTTTCTTTGCGATTTTCTGAGTTTGGGCAGTGACGGCATCCAAGCTGATACAATTTTTTTGTAACGTGGAGAACGGTTTTACATTTTTTTATGAATATTTTTCTTGACTGTATAATATTTTTCAAAACAATGTAAGTGTCAAATTAAAACTTTATATGCAAAGCGAAGGACTAGATATTATACGCTTCTAGAGTAATTAAAAATAATTAGGAGTCTATTATCACTAAACTGGCTTATCATATTAGAGAGGAAAAGACGTCAAAGCAGATGAACACGCATTAGCAATTAATTCCCTAATCAAACAGATTACAGAGAAAAAGAATACCCTTATCGCTGGATGGCCCACATACGCTAACTCCTCGAGCAAAAGACCATAGGGAAAAAAAAATGCTGAAATTCAGTTCACAATATCAGCCCGATTCCTTCGCTTCCGCGTAATAAACGTCGGCGCCGAGTCAAAAGAGGCGCGCGACTGCAACGATACTTCACCAGTAATAATTTTATTAATTACACGTCAAAATTGTAATCAGCAAAAACAATTTATAGCGCTGCACAATTACGCAAATCTCTCGTGTGTGTGAGTGCACATACGCGTATGTACGCCGCAGAACACATATATATGTAGATACAACACAGAGAGCCCCGTCGAAAAATTGGAGCGCGTAATAAATAACCCAAAAATGGCATAATGAATTGAAAGCGACCCGAATGTTTTCGCGTACACCCAGCGTATATAAATATATATACGCGGGCGCTTATAATCGCGTCACTTTTTTTTTTCTTCTCCTTTAAAGCTCAATTCGGGGAAGTTCATTAGCCCGCGCACTTTCGAGGCTGTCGCGGTATACACGAGGCTTAATTGCCGACCCCAAAAATTATGTAAATCGTCGATCCTGGAAAACTTTGTCTCTTTTTTTTTTCTACTCTATATAGACGCGTGCGTGCGGAAGCGCGCGAACAATTTAAATTCTACTCCTTCGCACGTACAATACGCGTTCGATTTTCTTTCCGACTTTGGCGTCCTTATCTTTTATACGCTCTGTTATTTCTTTGAGGAACACGCGCCGTTATAAGCTTCCTTATCTCATTCTCGAGACGGCCGAGACGGACGTCCCTTTCTCACACACCCTCGTTTATATTTATCGCCGCGACTCGCGTTCTGTTTAATTGAGTTTATCTATATACGCTCTGGGGAAACACGATAAGTTCTCGCACGGCAATAAAGAATCGTCATGGCGACTTTCATCTCTCTCTCACACTCTCAATGTGCTTGTTTATACCGACTGAGCACATATAATTAAAATTGATTTATGCATCGTCGACTGTATACCGAAAATTTGCGTAAAAGTGCGAAATTTCGGCTGGCGCATTAAGTTTCCACAATTAAAACGTACTTTTAACGACTTTCACGATTGTTTCGTAAGAGGGGGAGAATGAGGGATCGCCTGTAACCCGGAAATGCTTCGTATACGCATTGATTTAAATAAGCGCGAGCTTATACGCACATTTCTATATTAATGATACCCACTTTTGCCACATTTCTTACGTTCGCGCGCGAAAGGCGTGTTATGATGTATGTGCGGTGAGTGATTTTTTACTCGCTGAATTACAATTTGTCCGGCGAAAATTGTTAATTTATCATGTACGAAATATACATTTTGTAACGCCTAAATTATATGAAAAAAAAAAAAAAAAAAAAAAACAGGCAACGCGTTATACATTGTCCTTAACTTAATCGAGACAAAATACCGTTCCGAAAGTTTTCGAATAATTCAATTTGCGACGACATTTTGTAAATCACATTAATCATCTCGCTCGCGTCAGTACTACCGTACGCATTAATAAATGCTCCGCAATTAAAAATGTGTACAATGTATTATAATTCCCAAAAAACGACACCGCAATTTCTCAACGAATCCAGCTATATATGAGTTTTGCACGTTTATTAAAATTCCCCACATCGCGGATCACCTGCGCAGCGTCTCACTTTCACCGGGTATTCCCTTATAGCATCTCTCTTCCTCTCCGTCTCCTTTCTCCCGTTCCTTCGCCGTGCAACGAGTTGCGCTCGCGCGCGGCTGCAGTCACGTCTGCGGGATTGATAGGACGAAGCGGCTAAACGGTTTGACCCGCCGCCGCCGTCGCCGCCGCGGCACGAGCCACCGCCTCTCCTCTTTATATACACCGCGCGCGAGCCGTGTGCAATTCACGCCCGAACCGGTATTTATCAAGGCCCGCGAATGGATCGAATATGTCGTGATCGGGTGTGTGCGAGAGGATCATCTCTCTCTTTGAAAATGAGGCGCGTGCGCAATCCTGCGGTACATCGGCTTCTTTTTTCGTTGCGGCATTACGGAATTGAGGATGGATACTCTAATGTGGGATTTTATTGTTAGTAGGCTTGGTTCTTTTCTGTGGGGATAAGTCGGGGTTTTGAGATTTGATGAGGCATTGATTGATGTTAGGACGACGTTTTGAGGGATTCTGTGTTGCAATTGAAGAGTGGATCGAATTTTATACCTTGCAGGTAAAAACCGGCTTGGTTTTAAGCGCTTTAGGGTTCAATTTTCTTAATGAATGATTTACTAAATTTTCCCAATTTGATCGAGTCTTTTGTTAGTCTTTTATCAATGTACTTTTATTAATTGGTCGATTAAAATAGAAGCTCGTTCCAGTGCACATAAGTGCTTATAAAAATTTAATAGCCGCATTGTATCCATTAAAATTGAAACCCTGCACTGGTCTAACAAAGCGCCAGACAGAGAGTAAACCTTGATTCCGGATGGAATATTCATGGAATCCCAGGAATGCAAAAAGAAGCAGCAGCGGCACTTTCACGCAAAAGTCGGAAATATAAAAAGCGACTAAAAAATCGTTGCGCGGTTACGAATGAATATATTGGAAATATTAGCTACCTGTGCGTGCTCCCCCCCCCCCTCCTTGCTCTGTCTCTCTTTAACGCGTGTACCTACGTTATTTTATGGGAAAAGGGCGACCGCGGTCACGGCTTTGTTAGTCCCATTGTTATACCATGGCTTTATGCAAATAACTGTCGTAACGCCTTATAGGTGCAAGTCTGCCTGAGCATCGTACGTATATTTTCTATTTTTTTGCGCCGATATATTCCTTCCTTTTTCGAAGGCCGAGTACTTAGGTCGGATGTACTTTGTTGCGAGCGACATGGGCTGTGCGAGCGAGTGAAGAAGCGTTTATGGATTTAAAAGGCTGCTGGTTATTTTTCTATTGCTGTGCGCGTACTAAATTTTTGCTATTTGAATTAATTATATACTGCCAAGTATTGAGTGAAAAACGTTCTTTCTTAATTCGACAAATGCAATTGTAAAATAGTTCATTTTTTATCGAATTTCCTCGATTGAAGAAGGTCGGTATTAAATCCCTTAAAGATACAATTTTTAAACGAGGTTAGCTAAATTTTCTAAACTTTATAAATAGAACTATGGGTACTGCATCTATAAGCTTTCCGGTTCGATCGACGTGTACACATCGTAGAACAAATTGTAACGCGTTTTTTTTTGTTTTTCAAGAATCTCGTTTCATAATGATTGCCGAGGATATATAAGGATAGTTGATAGTGAACGCGAGTATTTTTAATTAGCGCGAAAAGAAATGAAGCTAACCTACTTCCAATCGCAATATGCAACAGCGAGGAAAAACTCGTATAGCGCAATAGTTAAACTGCTTTCGAGATATACAACTCTAAACGTAACCTTAAAACTACAGGTTTTCTTGATTGGCGGAAAT
This sequence comes from Megastigmus dorsalis, assembly GCA_900490025.1. NCBI lineage: Eukaryota > Metazoa > Arthropoda > Insecta > Hymenoptera > Megastigmidae > Megastigmus > Megastigmus dorsalis. The sequence goes on from UELU01138950.1 coordinate 172,877, forward strand.
CTAGCCGGGATTCTAAATGGACGGATAACGATTACGTTGACGCCGCGTCATCATTTCTAATTTTACGGGACTCTTTAGTAATATGTGTAAACGTCACGAACCGGGTCTTGTAGGCGTCTTACTCAACGCTCTGTAAACGATAGACTCCTTGAATGTGTTTAACGTGGGAACAAATGTGCGTTTCAACCTCTCTAATCACTGCCTATGAAAATGTGCGTTGAAACACCCGGTGCTTCTACGATTTCCTTTCCAAAATTAATCTTTACAAAACGTATGATTTAAACGAAGGAGCAAGCGAACACATCCATTATGCAGTTAACCGTAAAAACTTCATGAATATGTTACAGGGTTGGTCGTGTCCGAGAACCGATAAAGCTAAGCTTCTGAAAAACTGTATTTGTACTTTGGCATTGTTGACTAGTCCAAGAGTTTGCAAAGGTTGGAGAATTTCTATTTTCTCGGCGGATTGCCTGCCATGTAAGTCTTCCACATCGAGACTCGCTGCAGCAGCTGCCTTATAGACGGAGTCTCACTTTTACCACTTCCGAGAAGGTCCGAACATGAACGTCAGTAGATCATTTGCGATATCATTTATTATATCGCCTCTTTCGTGTATTTGTTCTCATCGGCTTTTTGGATTCGGTAATGAATACCATGTTGTATTATGAGGGTAGTTGTAAGTGGGTACCTTTATCGGAGACGTCCTACAAAGAACGTAGGATTTTATGTTGTGATAATTAAAAGATCTATTCCAGAAACAGAAGAAAATAGTCCATTTATTGGAATATTCACAAATCTTGTTCTTCTACAAATAATGTAACTGCATCTCAGAATAAACAAGTTATATACGTATCGATATTGTATACACAGCACCTGCTTCAACTAACGTCTAAATATTTCTTTACTCCATATAATAGAATCCCATAATTCACGACACGAAAGCAAATTTATTTTCCAAAGACTAAATGCAAGAGAAACCTCATTCGGTCGTAACAACAAAAACTCGCGACAACAATGGACCGAGGCGCGCAATATAAAAGTGCACACGAGCTGCGGCAACACCTATGGTAGTACTGTATACACATACATGCAGGCTCCTCGTAAAAAAGCCAAGTCGACAGGCTCGCGTCACACACATAACAGTACACAGCACACGGCTTCAAGCCAAGCGACCGAGTATCACCTCGGCATAAATCGGGCCTTCATTTGCCAAACGGATAAACGAGAAAATCTCTCTCTCTCTCTCTCTCTCTCTCTCTCTCTCTCGTCGATGTATAAATTGTGCGACACTCCACTTCTCCCTTTGCTAAGCGGAATGATCGCGGCGCGGCTTCTATACACCACCACCTATGCGCTCCAATAAAGTACGTAAGTAATACCACCGTAAACTCGTAAACGACAAGAGCCGAAGAGGGGATTCTTCACCAGCAGCACCGCTGCACATCACGGCCTGTTATAACGGAGGCGCGATGAGAATCTCTCTCCCTATCTCTTTCCTTCTCGTGTAACCGCGCACGCGCGCTCCGATGGAAAACCGCGACGTCCGCCGCCGACTTTAAGTTTATTATTGGCGGACACACGGCGCCTTTTATATACGGGACACACTTGCGACTACCGACAGAGATAGAGAGAGAGAGAGGAGAGAGAGAGAGAGAGAGAGAGAACTAGAAATGAAAAAGGCGAGGCGATCGCGGGCAGCTGGAGAGAGAGAGGGAGAGAAAGAGAGAGATAAGTATCTGGAATTTTTGCGAAGCCCGCGGATGCACCGGCGGCGATTTTATGGATGCGGCGGCGAATGTGTGCCGGCTAAATTGCATCGCGAGCGAGCGAGCGAGCGCGACAATTATTGGTGGACGTAATAAGTTGACGATGCGCGCGCTCACTGCGGGTATATATACGTATATATGTAAGGCCAGCGGTGAACAAAGTTTGTGCAGCGTTATTTTTTTGCGGCTCTGCTATGCTCGGTCGTTAATACCCATATTTAGCCAGTTTATATCGCTGAGAAATGTGCGGCAATTTTCGTTTGTAATTGGAAACCGCTGAGTGGCTTCGATTCACTTTGTCACAGTAAATTTGCTGCAATCGCGCGTAACTATATGAACAGATGTAAAGTAATATGATTCGGATAAAAAAGCGGAATAATAAGAATGAAATATAGGACATATTTCGGTATAAGCTATTAAGTAAACGCGTGAAATAATAAATACCATATAAAAAATACGATAATCGGCATTAAAAAACGATTTAATGAAAGTACCGGAAAGAAGCATCGGTGTATCGATACACGAATGAAGTAACAAAACGGCAACAGCAGCTGCAGGTAAGCAAAAAAAACGTGGTCGAACAACAAACACAGAAGAGAAAGAGATAGAGCGAAATAGAAGTCGGACTTTCCATCGCCTAGCTCGAGATCGCCTATATAGTGTAAGAGAGAAAGAGAGAGAAGTGTACAAACACACACACACACACACATGCAAGGCGGTGCCTTTCCATCAGATAAGAGATGCACCAAGAGCCGAGGCAATGAGGGCGAACACCTTTTCCTCGGCCACTGCCTTAACGTCGTCCTTCTTCCGCGCGCGCGTCGTAGCTCCGCTGATATTAATAGATTCGAGTTTCTCACAGGAGGCGAGAGAGAGAGAGAGAGAGAGAGAGAGAGAAAGAGAGAGAGGAAAGCTGTAGTCATAGTGTCGACTTTGTATGGGCTATTGACTTTCTGATTCGTGAATTTGATGAGATCAGCTGCTGCAGTTGCTCTCTGGTGGTGGGGGAGCGAAAATTTGTAAAGTCGTCGTATAAAAGGGAGATCCTTATCCGTTAGCTATATACATGCTCTTTTATCGAATATTTTCGCGGCCTGTGTGATCCTGTTTTGCAGTTTTCTTTTCTGGCCCGAGTGGATTTACGTCTGATGCATCTAGAGGCACCTATTTTTTTTTGCGCACTACTTATTGGGCGAGATGGATGCAAATGATTCATTTGTCTTTCGGGTAATGAATATGCGTGTGTGCGTGTGTGTATGCGTTGGGTGGAAGTAAAAGTGCAGATGCTCAGGTGAGATAGGATTTTTATTAGCTGGTGCGAATTTTAATAACTACCTTCGAAATTGATTTCGCCAAATTGATGCCGACAGAAGGGCTATTTATTGGCTCTGTCGCTTATTTACGGCCTCGTAAATGGATGACTCTCGATGGCAGTTAAAACGTTGCGTTGACGTGTTTATTATTTTATTGGTGATTTGACTATTTTTCGTGCGTAGCGAGATTTAAAAAAAAACAAAAAGAAAAGGAACGGCGATTAAATTAATTGGAAAACACCCATAAAAAACACCAATCGGGATTTCATCAAGGTATTATCATTAAAAATTACCATAGTTATGGTCATAGTAGTTACTAGAGGAAATAGTAAGTAAGAAAGCAGATTGTGGAAAGCGTCGGTGCTGTAGGATTGACACGCGCGATTGACCGTGAAATGGAACGTCCGCGCTAACGACCATCGCGGAGCTCGCGAATTCAAACGCCCCGACTGCACTTATACCCTTGTACCCTGCTGCACTCCAGTCGAGCTGCTATAGCTTCAACGAGGCCGATTGTTGTTTTGCGCGATGTCGATCGTCACTACAAGTCTCGATTAATCTAATAATTCAATTGGTATGGACTTCTACCCTGAAAAATATTTGCCTGACTGTACGCTGTCCGACAAGAGTTTTCGGTTCTGTTCAGTTGGGTCGCGTGTATTGACAATCTTTTAGTCGAAAGTTTCTTCATCAAATATATTAATACTAATGAGTCTATAAATATTATTAATAAAGCTTCGTAAAATATTATTCGAAAATGTAGATTGTTAATTTAGAAAATGAATAATAATAGCTGAGCGATGCGCAACGTTTCGTTTTCTAGAAATTTGAAAAACGCCTTTCAGGTAATGGTTATCGCCAACTTTCATGTAAACTTTATAGTTGAGATTTTTTCGTCATTTACGAACCGCTACGAAAAGTATACTTGTACATTATCTTGAGGCATTATTATAATCAAACTCTCGAATCCAGGTAATATTTATCACGCGATTAAAATTAACAATGACAATGACCAAACATGGCGACTGTTCGTAAATGCACCTGTTAATTTTCGTCGTTTAATTTTCCGAATGAAAACAAATTATTCGCAATGAAAAGTCTATAAAACAGTAGATCAACGATCGCAAGATCATTGGGCGAAATTTTTGAACCCTAATGTACAGGTGCGTGCAGCGCAGTACCTGAACGACTTCGCGACCCGTGCAAATCAACAACTCGAGTGATACTCCGGTACTACACACACGCACAAGTGAGGGGCAAATAGAGATTAATTCGCTGCGCCTAGGCGTGGACTGGAGGAATGGAGAAACCGCGTCGATTTAGCACTTTCCCGCGACTACTCGAGAGAGCCACGCGGATTAATGACAATGCGAATGCCCGCGCGCAGCGCATATGTGCGCGGCCTTTTCCCTCCACATTTTTTCTCCCCCTTTTCTTTAATACGCGCGACTCTCGACCACGGCGAGAAGTTGCGCACTGCACCGATCGATGCGATCCGATCGATCCATACGTGCAACTGGTTTAATGGAGACGCGCGATTACGGTGAATGTTATTATAGGACGTTTTTTTTCGATGTCGTTTGTCGTGGATTGTACGAGCGTAATTGGCGAGGATGGTTTATGGTGTGAAAATGCATCTTTTACAAGAGAACGGTTGTGTTTCGCTGCAGGACTGTTTGCCGTGTGATTAAGTGCTCTTTTCACTTTGTGGTTGGTAGTATTTTTGAGGACTTGTAGCTTTGAGCGTGGAAGCTGTAAATACAGTAATGTGTCTTGGAATTTTTGTGTGTTTTACTCGTTGATTTTACCACAACTTTGAAGTAATTAGCGGTGCATTAGTGATGGTTCATTTATTTGTCAATTTAATGAAGAAAAACGATCTGCTGTTAAGACTTTCAGTAAATTATATTTTGTACATTTACCAAACGCGTCTCGACAAAAATTATGCCTTTTTAATTTCACCAAAGCAAATAGCGACACACCGAACAGGAAGATTTGAATTTCCCACGAATTTTTCATACGCACGCTTCCAAACATTAAGCTGAAACCATAGAGCTTTCAAAAACTTTTACTACCAATTCGTGATCGAACTTAATCCTGAAAAAAAAGTTTTGTTGATAGTCTAACGATGTCCGCAAAAATTCGGATAATTTAGGACCTACCATTAAAGGAATCATTACTAACATGATTTACAACACCATAACTCACCGATAGGACATTAAACCCGTTAATAGCAGCTTTCAATTATCATCAAACGATGATTTTTCAAAAATTCACCTATGGGAACATTCAATTACGCTTCGTGTATATATATATATCCACCTGTGACATCACAGAGTCGCAGCATCGCCGCACCGAATTGAACAATCAAGAATCCGCACCGAAGGTAATGAAAGAGCAGCAGCACTGCATAATCCAGCGATATCAAGAAACGAAAGACTCTAACAAGCGGAAACCAGCGGTATAAAAGCTACAATCGCCTCTAATAAAGGCAGAGAGTCGTCGCAGCAGCGCAAATCCTCTTTAGCGAAAATATGCAGCGCGCGGAATGAAAATATCCCAGCAGCGGCGGCGGAGTCATTTAAAGCGGTACGGGTAGTCGCTATAAAAGAGTCGGTAGTTAGTGGAAAGTCGAGTCGTCTCTCGCGAATCTAAATCGTGATGCGCCTTTTCGATGCCGCGCGCGCCGCAGTTAATCCGAGCGTACACTGCTACGGCGCCGGGGATATATATATAATGTAATAGAGGAGTCGCCGATGTGCCGCACCTAACGAGCGAGACCGATCAGAAAAATTAATGCTAGGATACCTTAAAGATCGGAGAGGGGGTATAATAAATGCCGGCGATTATGAGATTTTCGAATTATTCATTTTGGCTGGGTGTATATATGTATCCCGATGTGCACTTTCTATATGAATGTGCAGGCTTCGCAGGTGTTATTGGAAGGTATATATATATATATGTTCCGAAAACTGCCTAAGTTTCTACTACCATATTTAATACTCACAGGGTCACATCATACATACAAACATAATATTTGGAACACATACACGACTCGTCCGTTACAGGTCGACCGCGATAGTTAGTCAGTTTCTCGCGAGCCACAAGCGCGTCAACACGACACGGAACACGCACAAACTATACACACTTACATTCATTTTTCTCCTGCCTTTTGGCACTTTGGTAAATAGTATTGTATTATCAAGTTCATTAAAGCAGTTAAGTTAAGGCAAAAACTGTGTCGAGTGTTTTACTCTCCTGGCTTTCCGCACCTACAACCAATCAACTTGGCTGCCTCTCAGTTAGTCGCCAACAATATATATTCCGTTTTATCATCGTAACACGCGATATAGATATTATACACCTATTACGCGGGGATGCATTTAAATTTTAACGTTATTCCCATTAGTCGAACAAAGAAATTGGAATGGTTAGTTCGTGAAAACAGGGCCGAATGTTTATTGAAACGGTGAAGCGCGCGATTTAACGAAACATTTGTTCCGTATTGGGCAATAAAGTTTAATAATAGCCGTTTCCAATAGCGCGCGCGTATTTAAAAGATGGTGGGAGCAATATCGAAGTCCGCGAGCGGCGACTTAGATGAAAAAAGTCAGATAAAACAGAATGAAATAAGCACGCGTTGAGGTAATAGAACAGTCAGTATCGCGGCAGGAAAACCCGATAAGACGCAGAAGCTGATTTTGTTCGCTCTCTCTCTCTCTCTCTCTCTCGTCCATGCCGCAGCAGGCAAATTTGAAGCATTTAGGAATATTATGCACTCTTACTTTCCCATTTACGCAAGTTCAGCACCGCGTGCATACACTCGAGCCCGTATAAATAAAGATATTTTCATTCGCGGGCAGTGCACACGTATACGCGGTTGGGAGGCTGCTCGGCGCGCATTATACAGAGAGAAAGTAGATTGATATGTGAAAGATAGCCGTGAAAAATGCGTGTATCTCGGGCCTTTATCGGGAAAATCTCGCGTGTGAGTTATGTTCCATTATCAAAGAAACAATACGACATTATAATTCAAAGCCCTATAACGCGCGGCACAAATTATTTACAAATCACCGATGTTTGTATAGTTTTGTAGAAAAGGGGGGTGGAGGGACTCTCTATCGCGTTGCGCCTATTCTCGACAAATTATTCAGATTAGAGAACAAATTGCAGGTTATTTTATTATAGTGCGCGTGGTTTGGTAGGATTCTTTGTTTAATCTCGGGATATTGTTCGGTAATGCAAAGTCGAAGTAGCAAGTAAAGTAATGTGTAATTTCGAAGATAAGGCCTAAACTGTTTCGAATCCGAGTCTTGTACAATGTTTGCTGTGCACAAATGGCTGTAGATAATTAACTCTCTGCTCACTGCTTATAGTAATTGTAATTTATAATTTTTTGATTATCGTAAATAAGTTTAAATTCAACAGATTAAGAATGATCGCAAAAAATATACTCATCCCCACCAGGAACTAACTTTCGCACCAAACTGCAAATAAAAAAGGTAGCATCGATCGTGATATACTTAAAAGCTCATCAATTTGACAGTCGCACAACGAAAAACGCGGGCAAGAGCGATACAAAACAAAAGACTCCCCGTAATTTTTTACCACCGTCTCGTTGCGATATCGCGGCTGCATATAATTAATCGCAAGCCCTAAATAAGTCTCTCTCGCACGCCCTTCTTCCATTCGTTCCACGCGATACGCGCGCGCTTTATTAATCCCCCCAATAATCGGGCCCGATCGATTGTGCACGCCGCGAACTTATCGAACCCGGGCGATCGAGCGCGCCGCCTCCTCTTTTCCGACGTGCCGCATTGACAGGTGCGCTGTTATAAATTAATTGGAAGCGAGAGGAGCTGCTGCTGCTGTCTCTTGCTTTCGTTTCTGCACTCTCGTCCGTATGCCTTTCGTGCACTTGATACGGTGTTGTTAGAGCCTCGGTTCTTTTCATACCGCCGGGTTGGTTTTAATAATTTTGGCCAAGAGCCGTAATTATCTCAATGAAAGTTGTCAAATTAGGTTTTAGAATTAAACATGTGTTATTTTTTACGAGACTCTAAATTTTAGTTATTCGAGTTTGATTATGGATTTTATGTGGGAAGCACCGTAAATAGAGTCGCTCACCCAATTACTAATCTGGAGAAATAGCTGTAAACCATCATCATGACGTTAAGCCCGAAGAGGTTATTAATGGTAACACTGTTATACCAGTTTGGCGCATTTCATAACCGCAGTAACATCCTCAATCCCAAACACACATTCGATAAATTAATCAGTCTAGCCAGGAAAACACGACGGTCAAGAGAAACGAGATAAAACCAAAATAATCGTGTTAACTACGGATTATACACCTGTTATTCCTGAAAAATACCTATGTACGCAACAGTCCAGCATAAAAAGATCGAGCTGTGCAACAGTAAATCAGCGTATTATTAAAGATCCATTATTATTGTGCAACGTTGAAAGAGAATTGAAAAAGTATAGTTTCCCATAGCGACGCAACTCGCGCACATCCTCCGCATTTTCTTTGTACACAATTCGTTTCACGAGGCTCGCGCGACTCGCTGATTAAAGTGGAACGTCGCTCGCGTCTGGCAAGAATGCAGGAGATGCTCGAGGCGTTCTCGTGGCTATTCATCGCGCGCACCTTGCGTTTATATGCCTTTTGCGGCTACCGCGAGTTTCCTTCTTCCTTTTATTCGGACTTGCCAATTTTTCTTTTTTTTTTTTGCCGCTAGATTTTCTCTTTTTTGCGCTGGTGAACTCGACCCTTGCACGGAAAGCACTTGAATTAGTTTTCACGGCGATGAAAGCGCTGATCGTCCGCTAATTTATTTATTACAAGGTGGAATACTGCGGTCGTGCTTTTTCTGTTTGCTGTGTTTTTTTGCGGAGTAATTGGTGATGCAATGGCTAGACTTTCTTTAGACTTGGCATTGGGATTCATTGTTTTTGTCGGTATTGTGGAGATTTAACAAAGTTGAGTGTGGAAGAAAGCCGAGAAGAAGAAAGTCGGGTTGAGATTTAAGTACACCGTGAATTCTTGATTGTTATTAGTTCAAAGTGGAAATTATAAATAATTAAATAGTAAGTGTACATAATTAAATAAATTGTTAATTTTAGTTTAGTTTCAAGTGTACTAGTTTATTTAGCTCTCACGGTGCGTAATTCAAAATTCACGCCTTAACTATCAACCGCCAGGTGGCTCCGGCTATTCTTTCCCAAACTCTCGGGAGAAAAAGCGTCGCCGAGATTACTTAAGGAACTATTCTGATCGTACTAGGCATCTTTGTGCAGTGGCGATATCGTAACCAATGAGGTTCTACCGAGGTGCGATTATTGCTAGTTGAAAACTTTACCAATACCCCGCCTGGACGATGTGAAATACCATCGGCTAAGGTAATTTTTGTCGACTCTTACGAGAGTCATAATCTAACAAACATAAATAATTTAATTTGGTAATTATAGCTCAAAATGATTTTTCATTTATTACTATATTTTTACTTAATTTAATTTCATAAATTGTATAAATTTAATATTATAATTAATACTAAATTTTTTCAAATTTATTGTGAATTAAATTTTTAAATAATTTTGTTGACATTCTTTATTATTGTATATTTACTTGTTATAAGTAGGAACTATTCTACTCTCTTCTGCATTTAAATGCATCATTTCATTTAGAAAGTGAAACTACTAGGGTAGATGGTCCACTTACTTAGTGAGCCTGTCCCTTTTTGTGTGCTTTTATTTTATAAACGCTCATAAAAAAGAATAAATAAATAAAATTCATTCAATAGGCTTTAGTTATGAAACTCTAGTAATAATTTCTCTATTACACATTTTTTCTAGGTTAGGCACACAAATAGGGGCGCACAATAAGGTTCAATGTGTTCTTATGGGAAAATGAAAGGGCACATAAATACAGACAAAATAGTTTTATTTTAATTTAAAGAAAAAAATTATTTAAAACTCATTTAATAGAGAAAAAAAATTGTGCATTTTTAAGACAGAGTTGAAAATTGTAAATCATCCTTTTGGTGATAAAAAAGATCAAAATGAAACCTATATTGCATTTATAAACGAAAAATTTTTCTTAATGGCACACTTACCGGGACAGTTACGCTATTAATGAATTTTTTTTTAGTAACTTAGAATCTCGTAATAATATATGTGCAATTATGTAATTCTAAATATTTCAGACTATCAAAATTCCATGACTCTTGCTATAATTTTGTGTATAAGAGTAGTTGGAATTTTTTTAAATCATACCTACAGAAAAATTAATCAGAAGACTTAAAAATTCGAATTTCATGCACTTAGATGAATGCCTCGTCAATCCAGCAAAAGAAAGCTCACACCTCGCGCTGCACCCGAAAAAAGCAAACAGCACTTCAGCACCGATGTCATCACCACCCATTAAAACCAACAAATCAGCGGTTCTAATAACACTCCTGTCAGCCCCACGCATCCCCCAACCGAACAAACAAACGCCAAATCCCAACCAAACCAAAGGAAAAAAAAAGAAACAATCCCCAAACGAAATCGATAGCTTTCTATATCTTTTGTTCTTACTTTCCTCTCTCCACTCTCTTATTATCGTCCTCCACAACTTAACCGACACTTTCGCGCTCGACGCACGCACACACACGCATTCACACACTCCTCTCGTAAATAGCAAAACAGCGCGCGCGCGCGCGAAAAGAAGAGAATCGCACGTGTGCAGCTACAGTTGCTCAGGCTCAGGCGGTCCGTGCACAGATAGAAAGCGCGGCCGAACAATTAAACATATTGTCGCTGTGGGTAAGCCGACCCACTTCCGATGCGCGCGCGCGAGGTGTGCGGCCGCGAGCGTGTATGGAACGCGAGTGACAGTGGTTCTGGTGTATACGACGACTTTTAGTGTGGGATAGGCCTCGAGCTTGTATATACTACCATGTATATCGCTCCTCTCTCTCTCTCTCTCTCTCTCTCTCTCTCTCTCTCTCTCTCTCTCTCTCTCTCTCTCTCTTGTGCTAACGGTATTCGTATTATGGGTGAGACCGAGAGGGTAAGGCATATCGTATACCGCGTGCCGTTCAGAAACAGCTGATCGCGCACACACGGGATGAGCTCAGCTCGAGTGAGGTTCTCTCGTTCGTTTGATTTTCACCGCGCACATGCCTCTCTATCCTGCATTCAACGAGAGAGAGAGAGAGAGAGGCGCTTTCTTCTGCTGCTGCTGCTGCCGCCGCTACAGCTTCGTTTACCTGTGACGGAGCTTTTTTTAGATTTGTTGACGTTTTGTATTAACGCGTTGTATGTATGGCTGCTGCCAAGGTCTTTTTTTCTCCTGTACTTTGAATTTGTTGTTTTTACGAGAGGCTGAGCTTGGGTGGAAAGTTGCGCGGTGCAGTCAAGTTTTTCTGTATTTACCATAGAGATTCTTTGGTTGTTATGCTTAACTTTACGATATTTAGGGTGAAATTTTTCAGATCTTATGATTTATTATTTACAGCGAGTAGTTTTTGGGTAAAATGATATTCACTGTGTGCTTTTTCATTTCCGAAAGATACATCTAATTTTTTACTGACATTTGAGATTCTAAAATAATAAAAAGAATGACATGTGTAAATTTTTTTTTTTAAATTGTACGTTCTACCAATAAATATTATGAATAAGAGCCTGCAACATTCCAACATGCAGTACTCCAAATTCTTCATTTTACGGATCTTTAAACAAATAAAAAAAGAAACAGCTTTGTCCTTTCGAAAGAACAAAAGGAAGAGTGTATACAAATTCACGCGAGCTGAACTTCCAGACGCGTCGCGCCGCTATAAACTAAAAAATCGATGTTCGGCATACACACTCGGGCAAACGTCAATAAAACTGACGGACATAAAGAGGAGGCGGCAGTCTGGGCGAGTTTATACACACCGCGCCATTTACGGAAGTGGCCTTTCAAAACACACCGGCTCCTTTACACACACACGCGCGAGATGTTGCGCCGTGAGTATATACATCTTATCGATCGCGATCGATCTTCTCGATTATAACATACCGGTATATACGCTATGGGATTTTCGAACATTTACGCGCGCGCCTCATTAAATTCATTCGAGACTTGTCGTTGCGCCTATATCGAAAAGTTTGGATTGGTTTGCGGGGATATTGATGAGTGGCGGGTTTTATGGGAGCGATGCGTTGATTAGGAATTAGTCGCTTGCGTAGGGACTCTTTTAACGGATAGGCGATTAGCTCGTTATCGTTTTTTAAAGTGGACAAGACAGAAATTCATAGTATATGCGCATTCTTAATGGGCGGTTTTGAAATTTATCTCGTTTACCGGATTGCTCACACCGTAACTGAAGATGTTTATATAAATACGATATATATAAGCATTTCGAATTCATAAAAAGAAGTAATGTTATACAACAGATTTAGTAAATTGCAGTTTATACTTTTTTTAATAACGGAATGCTCAGCTGGTCTAACAAAAAAATCATTGGCACTCCCAATCGACTGTGCCCAATTCCCATCTTTCATACAAATTGTACCGCTCTTTACCGCAGCAGCAGCTTGAAAATCATTCAGAAATATATACATCTTCATAATCCGACCGTTACACAATCTTTCCTCGAATAAAGAGACTCGACCCCCATCAAGCATCGTAATCCGATACGTGACAAGTATCATCCACAAAACTTACCATTCAAAATTCAAAAAACCAAACCGTAATCATCATGACACGCGGGGCAGTCAAAAAAAGAAAATACCGGAGGGGTATATGCGCATACATTAGCGCGACAATGGCAAGAAGGAACGGAGAAGAAAAAAAAGGCAGAGGAAGACCGTTATACCCGTGTGCAGTGACATAAACGACACGTAACCAGTCGCGTAACAACGACCGGCTATTAGAATTCGGTTCGAGAGAGAGAGAGAGAGAAGGGGAAAAAAGTGGCGTCTCTCGGCGTCGCATAAATGCCTTGGCGCGTGGGCGGCTCCTCCTTAAGCATTGATTAACGAGCGTCAAGATCACTCGCTACCATAACAGCCTCTCGCAGCAACGTTATGAGCATTTCTCGCGGTCATCATCTCGTGTCCTGGGCGCTTGACCCGTTATACGAGTAATGCGCTATGCAGGTAATACGGCATATGTATACTCGACGGCATACCTGCGAGCCTCACTGTTATTTTTCGGCTTGAGTGAACAATGCGAGACGCGACGCAAGCGAACTTTTTGTCGGACGAGTGAAATACGTTCGGCGGATTTTGTGACTAGCAGGTTGTGTGGTCTGTCGGTTGGTGCGGATATTTCAGCAAATTTTCTACAAAAGAATCACTTTTAAATGTAAGAATTTGTGTCTTGAAGCACAATAAAATCCGAAGAGTCATATAAATTACTTCACGACTCATTATCTTCTGAACTTTTGATAAAGAACCGAAATTCTGTCATCAAGTCGATAACTAATATTCTCGAAGTGTCCTCATCATTAATTCCAATTCGAATCACTCATAGTCCACCTTCCCATCAGCTTCAAAGAAAATTAATTTCCAAACCCGATCGCACCACGACGAAGACCAACAGCAGCAGTCTCCACTAAACGCGAGCTTGAATATCGCGCGACTTTTTACGATCACTTCGCGAAGATCTCTCCTCTCTCTTTCTCTCTCTCGAACGCAATTGCCTGGCTCTTTTTTCTCGCGCGGCGCATCCGCGTCGTACATGAGCTCCACCCTGTTGTTATACCCTGAAAACATCCAAGTGCACAAAACAAGAGAGACGAAGAAGCAGAGCTAAGGCGCGCAATGCGTATATATATCTAATTACTATGGAATGCTGTGTTCGCGTAAGGGAAGCCGCCCGTTCATTCGGAGCTTTAACGACCAAACGGTATATAGACGCACACGTGCGTGTGCAGTCCAGGAGCAAGAAAAGAATCTACCGAGTCTTATACGAACGCGTTGTTACACCTTACCGAAGGAGAGTGTTTGCGTGTGCGTGTTACGTATAGAGGATTAAGCTGCTGCGAGAGGTGAGTGAGCTTTGAGTTGTGTGAGTGCTTGGATTTTTCTCTCTCCTTGCCGAACGTGTATTAATATAAACTGTGGGGCGAGTTTTTCCTTAAAAAGATTTTTAAATAGCGGATAGCTGGATAATAGTTTAAGGTGTGAATTAAGTGTACATCCGACAGGTTCGATAAATCATTCTGATAATAAGAAATAAAAGAAATTAATTTGCGAAAAATTGGGTCACTCTTGACCCCAAAAAACTACACGAAATAATTACTTTTTTTTTATTTCGTTCAGAATATCAATTTATTATCTTTAATAACCGACACCGTGTTGTAGGCGTCGTAACATTGTGAATGAGATACTGGATTGCTATACGATCTTTCGACATTCCACTGGGTTTCGGCACTTTCTGATATAACGATTTCGTCTACGATGACTCTTTTTTTTTATGTTGCATCAATGTCATCGTAGGAAGGAGAATCCGCTCATATTTGTGAATAGTCTATTCAGGAAATTTTGTGATAGATAATGTATTAAATCCTAAATATTCTCTACAACATAATAATAACAGTTTTATTAGATACAGGATTGATAAAAATTCCAGTTCTTCAAATTAACGATGTGGATAAAGATAACTGATCGAGTCAAGTACATCAATTTGTAAAGCAAAATAGCTCAGAACATAATAGCATAGCATTGACAAATAGTTACAAGAATCTCCGTACCGTCATTAATTTTTAACCCAACCCAAATCCTTCAGCCGCCGGGTAAAAATAAAAATGCTAAAACCTGTCCAGCAACACACAAAGTAATTTGCGACTTTTATATTGCCTTCGAAAAAGAAGCCACGGAAAATCGGTTGCAAATGAAACACATCTAAGCTACTTCGCTCTAACCTAATACCCAATTAACCCACTACACCAAGTGACTTATGAAAACTCGCCAATTCAAAATAAGAATAAAAAAAGGTTAAACAAATTTCTCCTCGTACGTAATAGCTCGTAGCCGAACCATATCACCGCGTGTATCGATAACTTTTTGCCCGCGCGAGTGCAGCAGCGCTTCTTCTTCCTCTCTCTCTCTCTCTCTCTCTCTCTCTCTCTCCTCCTTCTCAAATCAATTTGCCGTAATCTCCTCCTCCTGCGGTTTTCCGCCGCGCCGTAACCTCGTTTCGGGACCTCTTTCGCGAAGCTGCCGCTGCCGCTGCTGCTGCTGCTGCTGACCTCTCCCGCGTAAATCGATGTTAACCGATTAGCACTCAATGATGTCGATGGAGAGATACCGAGCGCGGACGAGATGCTGCCGCGAGGGCTATGTTGCTTCTTCTTCTCTCTCTCTCTCGCTCTCGAGCGCTTTTGCTCCTTTATAAGAGAGGTGGACGATGCTGAATTTATATCCGAGGAGGATGATTTTTGTGTCATTTTTTTGCTGACTTTTTTCGAGGAGAGACAGCTGCCCGACATTTTATCCCCTTGCGGCGACTCTCACAGGACGGCACCTGATTCCCCCCTTTTTTAAGATCCTTTCAAATTGATTTTTATTTCATTGCGCGATTTTTTGGACGTGTGATATGCGATACCTGAACACGAATTTCCATATAATCCTTATTTGTGCGGAAGGAGGCTCGTAAATTATTGTACAATGTGAAAATTATTCTTCAGCTGTAGCTTATAATGCAAATCGCTGATTACCTTATTTGCTGTTTAACTTTTACATCGAGATATAATTATCGATCGCCATCTCAGGGCATTTTAATAAATATTTTGCTCTCATTATTATTCAATGTACCGTAACAATCAATTTCAAGTAAAATGACAAAATGATTATATTTTTAGCTCATATCTTCGCCCTGAGGCAATATAGAAAAATGAATATAGACGCAATGAAACTCACCTCACGCGCCTGGTCCTCGATGCTCCTCAGCACAGCGAGATTGCGAATGGTGGCGCGCCTCGACTCGAAGGACGACTCGAGCCTCGTCGCCGCATTGCCGACCTCCTCCACGAGTCTTCGCGCTCGATCCAACGACAGCCTATTTTTAACAATGAGCACGGGTTTCATTTTCCGTACATAAATGTGATGCGAGTCTCACTTTCAACGCAAACTCGCGCTTCTTTACAATATGAACGATTCTCTAATAAATAGCGTACTCTCACGGGATTCTTTCGTTTCTACGTTTCTATAATATTGGGGACGAGCAGTGGGAGTAAATGTACCACTGTAAACTTAATTTTTAGTTCACTTAATATATTATTAAATTTTTCATATGATTGAACATGTAAAAACAATTTGAATGTATTTCTTGCACACGCTATGTCAGCTTTGACAAAGAATAATAATTTTTTTATGAAAACAAGTAATAAGAATCTTCAATTTCAAAACTTATAACCATTATTTTTATTATTTCTCCCACACGAGGTAAACAAGATCAATATTTTTCCGCCCTATAATTTAATCTTTAATTTATCGACCTTTGAAATAATCCACGTCTTCGTACATTATCTTTCGATTTTGTATTCTCAAAAAATCTGAGCTCAATCAAGCGTCGAGAAAAAAGTTCCCATGAAAAAATATCGACTGGTGTCGATACCGATTTTTACACCTTCGATCCATCGCTTCATATATATCACCCCAGCCTTTTCATCGTCAACGCATTTAATAGTAATAAACTCACAAATTATCGGGTCATAAATCACGCCCGTAATACTGCCCTCGCGTCCCTGAATCCCTCATTAAATCCGAAAAAAAAAATATAACTCGCCAACAATCCTGCATAGCGCCATAAAGAAAAAAATCCGTCGTCATAATGAATAATAAAAAAAGTCCTCATAATGAACTATTGGGCATACGCAGGCTCAACCCCAAATCGGCGCGGACTTCGCACTCACCTGACGTATTCGACGTGGAGCAGCGTCGCGGCTCTCTCCTCGAGGGCATTCATGGCCTCCTCGGCGTCCCTGGAGGTCCGTCTGAGCGTCGGATCCGTGAGCAGTCGATTCAGAGGCGTCAGACTGCCCGACAGACTGGTGCACTCCTTCAGCTCGGACATCTCGAGGGCGAGCCTACGACCGGCTGCCTGCCACTCCGTCATCACGCTGTCGTACTCCTAGAGAGAGAGAGGCAGACACACGTGCGTGCGTTTACAGGCGAGTGTCAAGATCAAGGTTGGTGTGCCCATGAGCGGCGAGACGAGTTGCGCAATGTCAATGAATGAATGGCCTTTTACGTAATCGGTAGAGGTTGTGCACGCGCGGGACGAAGCGCTCGGTTTGTTTATCTGCAGATTTAACGGAGCTTTCGATTGGGTATTCATGGGGGTTATGGGGCTTGATTTGTAGTAGTGGCTCCGAAGTGGCTCTTTGCTGGCACCGATGGCTTTATTGGACCGTTTGGGCTTGGCGATGGAACGGGAAATACTGAGTGGCTGTTATTTTAAGAGATGATGGGCGACAAATAAGTAGAATAAATATTCTGAGGTCAAAATTGAGTCTTATAGTTAATAGACTATTCGATGCGTTTTTTTTCTTTTAGTTAAAATCGGAGTATGATAAGCTTTTATAAGCAAATGGAAAATATCAAATTACATGAACATTGAAATCGGTATTAACTGGTAGAAAATTGACGAGTTTGACTGGTTAACGTGCTAATCAAATGGTAACATTTTTTGGCTAAAGGAACTAAAATACTTTCAAATATTCTATACCTTGAATTAAATTATTCAGTTTGGAATTAGCTTTTTATTATATATATAGTGTATGGTTTTTATGCGGATCTCTAAAGTACAGATACTGAGAAAATTCAATATACTCGAAGAAGCTGGCTAAAAACTGGTTGGAAACTACTTAACATTTCTACCTGGGAGTATGAATGTTTTTGTAGTCGTCTTTTTCTACTGAAAGCAGTAGGTAAGGTACAGAAAAGTCAATTTTCAGTAGAAACAGACAATCTTATGCACATCAATAAATTAGCGATTTAAAAAATCATCGAAAAAACTGTCAAAAAGTGAAAATGTGAGGAAAATGAGCAAAAATAAATTGCATCGACCGGGAATCGAACCCGGGCCGCCCGCGTGGCAGGCGAGCATTCTACCACTGAACCATCGATGCCGATAAAAGCACTTCCTTGAAAATTTCTCAAACGGTAACCGACCCCGGCTAAGGCCTTTCTCTATGACCTACTTAACTGGAGAAATACATACTTGTATATTGACTCACGAATTCTTGCATTTATTGCTTAGAATGTGACAGGAAGTGCCTGAGCACTGCGTTTATTAACAATTTACACATTTTTTGGCATGAACTCGTTACGAAATATCCCAAATAAACATTTTATAGAGTTTGGCAATAAAATATATATAACTGTAACATATAACCCACCACTGAATGTTGAAAATAATCGTTAGGACCTAATCAGACTTTAATTAATTGCAATATATATAATTTTTCTTGACAAAAGTTTTAAATAATTAATTACTATTGCATAAAGGTTTCAAGTAAGTGTAGTCGGTTGCGTGACTTTTTGATGGGCTAACGTCGATGGAGAATCGACATGTAAGGATTGCAGGCAACTTCAACGTCAGGATAAAGGTTATGGCCCTAATTACCATGCACGAGATCAATCCGAATTACGGCTTATCAATGGCAACCTGATGTGATTTAATCAAAAACCCTGACCAGTATTTCTATCCAAGGTGACACAAATATGTCCAACAATCAAACTAATATATAATCTTGTACATTTAAAATTCTCATAATCACTAATATCAAAGCTACTAAAAGTTTAGAAATAACTAGGGTGCCAGACTTCAAATTGAATAAAAAATCATAAAATTACGGAAGCACAGCAATACTAGAGCTGTAAATCCTAACATATTGTGGCAGCAGAGCATCTCTGAAAAAGTTGACGCAACCCAGCCGCCAAAAACACATTAGATAATCCGAATCAAGATCAAAATAGCGTAAGACCTTCCTTCTCGCAATCACTCGCTGCTGAAGCTCCAATTAACGTCCGATAAGCCGTCGCCGTCGCCGCAATCAAATTAGAAAGTATCGAAACAGCTGCCGCGCGATAATAGCGAGGAGGATTATTTAATTGTGAACGAGCCGCCATATAGTAGTCATAAATCAAAACAGACGTGTCGCGCGAGAATGTCTCGAATGTAAATAACGTGGGTGATGTTAATCCGGGACAAGTTCAGATGCCTCGTGACGAAAGATTTCGTCTGGTCTGTGTCTGCGTTGAGATATTTTTTGTTCTTTTTTAGAGGCTATCGTTTGTTATTGCTTGCATCATCGGGGTATTTTCAGCGGTTGTCTAGTGATAGTGAAAGTGGTCTAGATAAAGGTTGATTGAGAATACGCCGGTGAATTGGGGTTAATGGAACTGTTGCGAGGTTTATGTTGTAGCGGAAAAAGTAAATTTTATTTAATGAGGCTTATCCGTTTTTCAACTGTTTGTGAATTACAAAAGTTAAATTGAATTGTAAAAATTCTATACTAGCCAGCTAATTAGTACTTATAATTTTAATTAATATAAATGTGGTTATTAATAAATTAACCGACAATGTGGTTTCTAGGTTGTTAAATCTTAAAACTTTTTTAATTAGGTTGAATTAATTAGTTGAAATGAATTAGTTTTGAACGGCGTTGAGAAAAAAGATATGCTTTTCGTACGAATAATATAAAAAGTTGTTACAAACAGTAATTAATTGATAAAACATTAATTTTCTTACTAATCAGATATAAGAGTATGCGAATATATATATATGTATATTTAATAAAATAATAGTATACTATCACTGCTTCATTTATAGATAAAGCCGTAGTATGCCGTGAAACAAATTGATCAATATTTCAAATCTCATACAAATAGATATCAAGATCTCAAGAATAGTCAATAAAGCTTAAAATAAATCGGGATTTATTTTAAGACCTACACAAGAATGAATGCAGTTGTAAAAAAGAACATAAATAAAGCTATGTTCGCACGTACATTGTGTACGACAAATATATATTAGAATAGAAGCAGTCTTACTAACTTGGATCGTATCTACTTACTTCCACTCAACCGTTATCCATGTTATTTTCGAAGCACCAAATCAAATAAAGCCATGATTCAATTACAACTTGTTTCATTTCTCATTTTTAAACGAAAAAAGAGGCGACCGGTCCATATAGCAATTTGCTTTCGATGGAATTCCGAGGGCATTGCAGTGTCCGTAAACGAACGCACGGCTATCAGATCGGCATTGTCGCAGCGGTCCAGCGCAGAGCTGATGAGTCACTTGTTGGGACACAGCAAGTTTTGGAATAAACTGGTATACTGCCGGGTATACAAGCTGTCCATTGAAAGAGTGATTGGGATATCGAGGTGCATCTTTCTTTCGCATTGTCTGATTCGCGCGCAGTATTCCGGATGATTGAACATTCAGTGAGTTTACTCGTTCGTGTGCAATAAATATTTTAAGTTTAATTTTGAACCATGATAACGAAGATCACTTCTAGATAGTTATACTAATGAAATATATATGTTTAGATTTAAGAATCAAAAGTGAAAATTAGTACAACAACAAAAAATCTTCCAATATCAAAAACTGATTTCTGAACAGAAGAGCTCGGATAATTACATCCTCGCGGAATTCGAAAGTCTGGAACACTATTACCCCCACCTCCGCAGATTTTTCACCACAAATCGGAGGTGATAGTCCACCGATCGCTATATGTACTTCCGTAGTTGCGAAATAAAACGTCCACAACCACCTTCGTACATAACAACATAGTCGTAATTTTAATAATCAACAATGGACAGCGAGACGAAAGATGCAAACGAGGTGTCGAGAAGGAGGGGGGGGGGGGGGGCAAGCAAGAAGGAAATCCACCGGTAGCTTTCCAAATAATGAATAATTCAATGAGATTCCACGTGAGCGAATAAAGCAATATAATCATGAGTGAGAATCAGTTAAGCGTGCTGAACTATAGGGAATCGTCCGAGAATAAGTGCGATGCGGCTTCGTGCTCGACTTTTGAACTAATGATGTTTTATGAGCCTCCGGGACTTCCTACTTTGGACCGATATCTGTGATAATGACTGCGCTTCCCGCGGCTATAAGACGACGATTCGGTGCAGATTGAAGGGAATTTCACGCTAAATTTATCACGACTTTATTCCAATCTATTGAAATATTCTAACTGTTATGGTATCGGTCTGACCGAGTGGCTGCATGATTTTCAGAAGTTTGACCGATTTAAAAATAATGTTATCCTAAACCAAAGCTTTAAGACATAAATGAATGATTCTTCAGGAATACTTTTTTTATAGCACAAACTCTCGCTATCTAATCTAGCTCTAGCTCGTTCAGCAACAGCGTTGAAGGAATCGACGTCACGGAAACTCAGTGTTGTCGACGCATCGAATCGTATACTGTTGAATTCGCTCGAAAGTAAAATTGTCACCGGCGAGAGCAAATGAAAGTTCACGGACAAGGTCAGCACGTTTATTTCTTTCGCTGATCAAAAGGAGGCGCTCGGGTTCGTTTTGTCGCGCGATTGGTCGCACTCTTTCGATTATTCGAGCGCGAGGGAGACGCAGTAAAGGGGAGGAGGAGAGAGAAGACCTAAATGGCAATCATTTCGCTTCGGCAAATCCGGCCCAAGTTCGGCGAACCTGCCGAATCTGTCACAGCGTGGATCAGCCATCCGTAAAATGAAACCCGTCTCTCACTGTCATTGTCGCGAAGATATTCCAGAGAGAGAGAGAGAGAGAAGCTTTCGTTCTCGCACAGCCATCCGCATTCCTCTTTGGTCGTTTCCTTCCATTTTTTTCTCTTGCGACGATTCGAGAACTGCGGCTGTTGCGACTCGTTCTATACGCTTTTTACTCTCCTTCGAGTGGATGAAACCACCGTTAATTAAACAATTGATTTCGTTTTTGATTTTACGTTCTAGTGGAATTTGGATTTTGATTGTTTTCAAGCGAGCTTTTTAGGATAGGTATAACTGCAGAAGTGAGTGCGAATGTGAAATTAATAAGATATGAGGCGGATTGCAGGAAAATGGTCTATAGCCTGTGTGGAACGTGGGAAATTTTCTCATGTTCGTGTTGAATAACTCGTTAGCTACAATAGATGTTAAATGAAGTATCAAGTAGTATAAGTAGAAAATATTTCTGTTCAATTTTCTGAGCTATACACGCTCGTCACATTATTCAATGCAATTAAAGTTCAGAAATAAAACTATCCAATGAAATTATTAATGAGTGTTAAAGACCTGTTGGAAACTCATTTTCAACCTCAATATAAAAACAAATGAATTTCCCTCAGTTATAAACAACGATTCCAAGACAATAAACAATTTCAATTTCTCGAATCGATAAACAAGGAAAAAGCCGAGCTTGAACACCAAGCCGTATAGAAATTGCCACATAATAAGCGTAATATACCGCAACGTTATACAGTAGAAGATAATGTGTACAAGGAAGTCGTAATTAGCTCTTTAAACACCTGCTCTTGCGAAACAAAAAAGGAGAAGCTTGCAAAACTTGAGGAAATTGAATGTGTATCCGCGCGCTGAGGCGTCTTGAGAACAACGGTTATAAATACACACGTATATGTATTCACACACGACAAGGAGCGCAAAAAGTGTATACGTCCTTTCTAACTGGGCTACATGCAATATTCTCCGGACCGTGAAATTTCAATTTCCGATTGGACACCGTAGAAGTCGAGTTTTGCCTCTTGGCAATTAGCACCGATTTCACAATATCCAGCGCCGCTCATAGACACCATGGGAATATTTATATATATGCATACACCGAAGACATTTCATACGTTAAATTAAGAGCTTGAGATAATTTTGTACAAATTATCCAAACACAAAACGAGCGAGTTACACAAATAATATTTTTTTCACGAAAGGATTGAATTACTTGGACGTGGAGATCCGCAATATGCTTGCGAGAGGAAATTTTACCTTGTAATAGGCGACGCAGTGCTCGTGGTTGTAATCCGTCGTTCGCCTGGGGATGTGTTTCTCCAACGTGTGCTCGTCCACGCTGACGATCTGTAATCAGAAAGCGGAGAGGATGTTTTTTGTTATTTCCTCTTTAGCGAGTATCTCTTTCTCTCTGCTGAAGCGCTAAAAAACATACTTTATTTTGTATTAGCGCACGCGTGTCGCTTCCATTGTTACAGCGGGGATAGAATGACAGTTTTAAAAACTGTGCGATTGCACAATTTTAGTTTGACGTCGGCATGAGAAGTGTTTGTGAAGCTATATTTAGATTGAAGGATATTTATAGAAGCTCGCTTTACGTTCGCGAACAAAATATTTTTTATTATTAGAATACTGCTACATGACGGAAGTTATAGACTCGACTACTGCAGGTATCTGACTCACTTTGCAATTAATGAATTTTCGCTTTTTATTGGCGTAATAAAAACGTATAATCTTCAAGTCCCCAATATCATAATAAACCGGGACAATCCACACGCACATTAACCCTACATACGCAAACGCTATTAATTAACGCATCACCAAAGCAAATTAAACACGTCAGCCGTAACCGCGTAACGACATATTTTCGACATTTCAAAAGGGCTCCACGGAGCCACTCGACAACTCAATAAAAAGCATTTTCCCCGCAGTGCACAACACCGGCACCGCGCACAACATTAACCCTCCTCATTTCCCCTTATTATTGCCCGCGATAAACGCGCCAAATATACAACGCGCGCATGCACACAAAAGGCCCCGCTTATACCCGCAAATAAAAGCAAAAAGTTATATATACGTGTGTACATGGAGGAGAAAGAAACTCGAGGCTACTTGTGTACCGATACGAAGGTGCACGCGGGGAAAAAAGAAAGCGAGGAGGGGGGAAAAAGTAAAAGTGTAAAAAGGGGGTGAGTGAGAGAGAGAGAGTATGTATGTATGTATGTGCGCGCAGGTGAGCCACAGAGTATATACACGAGCAGATCGAATTGAATTGCACCGCGTTAAATGCGAAATGGGTTACTTTATAGCCCCGGCGAGTGCGCCGAGAACGTGCAGTTTTAAGGGACTCGCGCGCATCCATGTGTGTGCGTACGTGTGTTGTGTTGTGCGTTCTCGGCTCTTGTATGCTTTTTCATTTGTCGCAAGGCCGAAGACAAAACAAAGCCACGCACGATATTCGCGCTCGCGCGCGCGGCTATATATCGGGCCAATATAATGCGGCATATTATTGCCGTTGCTTGGCGCTCTCGGAAAGTATATCCTGTGCAGAGGCGAGTCGTTCTTTTTTTCGGTGCGTGGATCGATGAACTGAATGGGCATTTGCGCGGTATTGTGATGTTAATTGGTGTGCGGTGCAACCGGGGAGCCGGTTAATTAGATATCGTAATAAGCGGGATTTATTGTGAGCGGTTAAACATTTGTATACTGTGTTTATTGAAGTATCCAGTGCTCTTGCGATAATTGTATGTTATTAGGGCCTGTGAATGATGCATTGGCATTGTCAAATATTGTGATGCTTCTTTAATGTTTCGAAGTATGGAAGCGTAAACAGTTTTATTTGATGCTTTGTATAGGTTGCGAAGTATTGTAAATTCCTAAACTTAGTTGTCACTTTTGAGCGTTATGCTTAATTTATCTTATTGATTTGATAAGCGTGATGATAATTTATAAGAACTGCTTATTTTTCTTAAAGCCATTCTAAACATATTTTCATTTTTTATTTTTTTTATATTTTTTTCAACGTTTATTTCTAACACGAATCCACACCAATCGCAATTCTTTTACTGACGGTACCAAACCATTTTACCATCAGCATTTAAACACACAATTGCTTAATTCGCAACCATTAAAACGTTAACCGCCAATCAACTTTTCCACTTACATAGTTTAATTGAGCCCTAAAATCCTCCGAATCAACAGAAACTGGCATAAAGATCTGTTTACGCGGAAAGGGAAAAGCACCCGAAGCGATCGAAGCTGGCAATTCGAATTACCATCAGCAACAATTGAATCGATTGCGCATTGTCGTGTAAAGGCATAATCGATGCGGTATAATTAGCGAAGCGAGAGAGAGAGAGAGAGAGAGAGAAAAGGGGAAACACTCACCTTGAGGTGGCTACGTGGAAAAAGGTCGGCCGTCCTGCCTTCCGGTGCGCTTCGCAGAACATACGCCTGAGGTACTTTGACTTTGCCCTGCGAACAATACAGTTTCTTTGTTTTTTTTTTATTGTATGATAAGTGCGTTCTTAAGAATTCGCGCTTCGTGCTTTGAGAAAGAAATTAAGGTTTTTTCTTTGCAGTTTCAATAGTTTTTTGCTCCAGACCTGTATACTTATTTATAGATATTGCTTTTTTTGGTATTTTTTGTATACATTATGGGACATTTATATTATTAAAAATAAAATTAATTTAATTAAAGTATAGAAATATTGAGGAGTAAAAATAATTTTTATACACACAATTGATTTTATATGATTAGTTCATTCGACACCACTGAGCGCTCATGTAGAAAATAAATATGCTTAACTGATAGACCTCTTAGGTTTCAGTAAATTGCAATATGAAATCTTATAAATTGTATATTATTATACTTTTTTTTATAAATCTTTGGTTATGTATTATGTGAATCAATCTAGCTGCGCTATTGGATTATTCTAAATCACGTCAAAAATTACTTTTACTCTCAAACACTATTTGCAATATGCAAGATGTATAATTTGCGATTTTATAACATATCATTTTCAAAATTAGGTTAAATTATGAATTATTAAGAATATGAAATCAGTTTAACGCATTACATAAAGATTTATTGATATAATTTAGTACTAAATTTATCAAACTAATATTTTGAAGCCTTGAAATGAAGAAATTACTTATTGTTGATTTTATCTTTCTTCGTAATAAGAATAAATTCAGTACTTTATCTTGGAAAGTAATTGACCAGCGAGCTCGGAATCAAATGAAACCTTAAGAGAAGACATGCAAAACCTTATATATCATCATTTAGAGCATAAAACATTAAATTTAAAAAAATAGATTTCCTTACACAGCGGGAAAGTGGAAAAAAAATTGATTGATATCGTGTCTTTCTATACTTGTCTTATTCTACTTACTTGTAATAAGCTTAGGAAACAATTATCTCGGCCTTTTATAACAGATCCCGTAAATAAGGGGCTTAAATTTTTTTTAAGTAAACATCTTTTTATACTCTAAATGATTGTACAAATTTCGTTCGTCTTAATTGCAATTTCAAATGATGGCAAATGCTTGGGTCCTCTTTTAATATTTGCAAAAAAATAAATTTGTTGCGCTAAAGGATATTTTATTTATTTTTATTTTAATTTTAAAAATTAATTGCTTATAATGCATTGATAATTACAAAACTTACTTTTAGAAGATTGAGAGCCCGATCTAAAGTCTCCACTTCCTCTTTTGAATTAGCATTAACGAGTAGCGCGAATCCATCTTGTGTAGAGTCGACACTGTAACAGAAAGATATTTTTTTTCATTTGAATAAATAATTAGTATATTTTTCGCTTATTTATAAGAAAATGTATATATTTTATGCTTGTCAGGATGAAGCACAAGAAACTTTATTCATCCAATTCTTGACCAATTCTCATTAAACAACACAAAAGCAATTTTAATCACCAAAATCTATATTCAATATCCGTTTTACATTTAAATTCGTCAAAAAAAAAAAACGAATGATTCATATACGATAATCGTAGATTTCAAGTCTCGCCTAGCAGAAGAACAATCTGAAACCTTTCCTCAAAATAAAAAAAGAAAAAATATACGCGCGCAGCCTATCCTTTCTCCTCAACGTCAGACTTTTCCATTGTAAATTCATCTTCGTCCTCCACGCATCTCCAATCTAAAGCGGCCCGTGTTCTCTCTATACTCGCGCATAAAGCGATCAAAGAGCCTCTCTCTCTCTCTCCTACTTCCACGCAGTACACACACGCCTCCCCCGAGCTCGCGGCTACGCGATATTATAATAATACAGGCGGCCTCGTATATACGCGCGCGTTTTCCCAAGCGCGGAAGTAGTCGATCGAACGGCTCATTTAAATTTCTCCGCCTCGAGAAAAACGGCGCTGCCGCTGCTGCTGCTGCTGCTGCTTGTGCGCGGCGCGTGCGAGATGCGTCTTTTTCAAATTTTCTCTATATATACGTGTGTGTGTGTGTGCGTGTGTGTGCGTAAATAGGCGCGCGTGCCCCGGTGTTAACGAGCCGCGATTCGCTCGTGCAATTCGTGCTTTCCCACGCGTTTTCGGATTTCCGCGGCGTTGAGAGAGGGTGAGGATGCGAAGTGTCTAACTGTTGAATGGTATAGAGGATTGCCGCTGATCCCTTGCCTTTTCTTTTTTATTGTACTTTTTGTAGAAAGTTGCGCCGCTCAATTCCATGCTTGTGAAGGATGGATTTTTTCATGTAGGTCGTAGTGGTCATTTGATTAATATCAAATCGTAGCGGCCATTCACAAGTGAATCGGAATTAATATTCTGTATGCCTAGTATTTTGAATGACTTTACTACGCCTTTTGCTTCATATTGAATGATGGTATAATGATCTTAAGAATACGTGATATGAATTAATATTTATTAAAAAATCTTATATTCTGTTTATACGTTTATTTCGTATTCTGGATTTGTTAGATTTTAGATTATCCAATGCCTCATAAGGCACAAGAGCTAAAGAGGTTAAAAAAAATATAGGTTCACCAGAAGCCATATACTTGCAAAATAAGCTCGCAATCGTGCCACAACTGCGCATTGTAATCCCGTAAACTGTAGAAAACAAGTACACACCAAGACGCTCGACAATATATATATAGATACGTATATATATGTGTATCCCTACAATACGTATTCCTGCTGACGTCTCGAATCTCGGGAATCGATCGCGCCGCGACATCGAGGGCTCCCCCGAACCGATCGCCTCTTCCCATCCATCTGATCCACTAATTGTGTCTGTTAATCCCCACATCCCCGTCGCTTCCTCTCGCAATTCCTAAACACTCGCTCTTATACACACAGCAATGGAACTTTCGATCGGGCCGATAAAGATGAGTATATATATATAAGAACGTTGATATTCGACGAGGACGACGAGAAACTCGCGGCTGCAGCTGTTGTGCTGCACTTTTGCGATCGTCGCGGTGATTAAAGTATTAGGAAAGCCGCCGCATGAAGACTTACATGCGGGTGGCGAGAAAAAGCCGGGGGAAATGGAGCGCGAGAGTGACGGAGGTGCGCTAATTTATATAGCGGGACAGAGAGTCGCCTGACGTTGCTGTAATTTAATGGCGCTTCGATTGTTCGCGCGAGTTCGCGGAGCGTATATGGAGATGTAACTGCGGGAAATTGCGATGTTTGGGGTTGGACGAGATAATTGGCGCCGACTGTCCTCATCGCGGTGGAGATGGTTCGAGCTGATTTTGTGTCGATTGCTGAATTGAGACCTTTGATGCTTATGACGCACGTGACAAAGCAAAGAAAGATTATTAAAATTAAAAATTTCAGTTTACCGTTCAACTATACTGTATTTAATATTATCTGAGTGATTGGTTTGAAAAAGAAATTCAATTCGCTATCAAATACTATAAAGTAAGCTTTAATTTAAAAACTTCTGTAAAATTATCTTTTATCTATGACATTGCCTTTGGATATAGCTGTTGAGACTTTTCAAAATGGCGTAAGGAACGGTGTCATTAATTGCCAAATGAGCCAGCAATCGCATAGATTACATGCAATTTAAAACAGTTTAAAACAAGCAGCACCGATCGCTCCGCAAAAAGGCCATAATTCTTCTAATAATTCGAAAGTCCAGCTCCCAATGCGCTTCTGATTTATCCCCGATACCAGCTGTCCAAGATCAGCGGCGCATCATTTTGCCTCTCCTTGCACACACACACACACACTTACACACAGAGGTCTCGATCGCATTCATCATAACTCTCGAGTCCACCCACTTGCACAAGGTCAATCCAGAGAACAGACAGAGAGGGAGAGAGAAAGGTGCACGAGCCTAAATAATCCAGAGAGCGTATACACATACACACACTCGATTCTCTCGCGAAACGAGGGCACACACGCGTTCAACTAACGAGACACGCGCGGTATCCCGATCATCTGCAGTGCACCGTCGCTTTCTCGCCCGGTCTCTCTCGTTCTCTCTCTCTCTCTCTCTCTCCCTCTCGCTATAAGGAATAAGTCAATTTTGCGCGCGCGAAACAAGGATGATGATTGCGAGCGAGCGCGCGCGGAGTATACATACATGGAAAAGTGCAGCCCCGCACGATAGCCGCCGTGAGAAAACGGACGTGCGCGACGCCCACGTGTCTCCTCTTGGCATGAGAGAGAGAGAGAGAGAGAGAGAGAGAGAGAGAGAGAGAGAGAGAGAGACCCATAAACATCCGCGCGCAGCTGATACGAAAGGATTTCCCAAGTCGCTGACGAGGCATGAAGCTGTTTTCACTGTCTCTCTACTGCTGCTGATGTGGTGTATGTGTTTTGAAATGCTGATACGTCGCGCGCGGCGGGATGGCGCAGCAGAGCATCGACGGGATGGATGAGCTCTCATCTTGAACACAACGAGAACGAAAGGAGAGAGAGATATATAGCCGTGGCGAGAGTGCAGTTCGGCTTACTACGACGTCGTCGTCCTGCTGGTATAACGTTTCGAAAGCGTTTGAAGGTCGCGTGTGGCCGCGGCGCGCTTCTTTTTCTTTTCGTTAATCGTAATTGCCATTTCGTTCGAGAGATGTGTATATTTCTATGGCGATTTGATTGGCGAGCCAAACTGATGATGTCGTTTACGTACGGGGAAAATTACTTTTGTCTCAAGGTTAAGCTTTTTTGTTTTTAAAATTTGTAATAAAACCTTACGCAGGTAGATTATCCTTACTGGCAGCACCTTTTTACTATAGCAATTTCGTCGTTTTATTGCTGCGATTGGGCAATGCTTTCGATATTTATCTGAAATTAGAGAATAATTTATTGCGCTTGCAGAGCTGCTGGTGTCTTGAAACAATCGCTACTTCGCCAGTACAAAGATTATATAAAATTTCATTAAAAATAACAAGCTGGTATATTGAGTTCTCCGTGTATCGAACGGTTAATAAACGTGTAACAATTTTGCAACACGAAGACGATAAACTTTTGCATTTAGCAACCATCGCAACAGCATCTCGAGCGCGCAAAGAAGAAATAGTGCATCCGGTCGATGAACATATAAAGGGTTTGTTAGTTTTAATAGGCGTTGATTTAATAAGCAAATAACCGATTATACACGGCACGGCAATAAGAAGCAGGGAGACCAGAGCTCGATTTAACTATATTGCATCAAAGCGCTACAAGCGCGTGCATTCAGGAAATGATTCAATAATTAGTATTAGCGCGGTTATAACTCATGGTTTTCATCATCTAAAATACGCGTAAACGAAGAATATGTGGAAACGAACTTTTTGCGCCGAATCTAAGCAAACACCAGACGTTCCGCAATTCCATCCATAAAATTTCCCTGCCTATATATACGAATCATACATCGACCTGCTCGCAAAACATCCAAGTGTATACCGTCCTTAAAAGCGAAATTTACGCCCATCAAGTCGAACCTCGCACCATCTTGCAAAAAAACAACGACGTTCCCGAAGAGATGCAAGAAAAACACACCCAGACAAAAGAGAGAACTCGGAACACAGAAGCAAGTCCGAGAAAAAAAAAGTCTGCGCAGCAGCTCACCGAGAATCGCGAAATAATTGGAGCCGAGGTATGCCTCTTTACGAGGGCTAAACAATGAGATACGCGCGCGCGCACGTGTGTGTCCGTGCATGTACAGACGCTATGCGGAGAGGAACAAGAAGGGCAACGTAGAAGGAGGAGAAGAAGAAGAAGAAGCCGCAAGAAGGAATATTGATGCGCTGCCATAATTCATGCGCGAGCCGCGCATGCAGAAACGCGGTCAGGTGCACAACTGGATCGACGTGGCGGCGGCGGCCTCCTCTCTGATTTTATCGCGTTGGGATATCTCGGATACACACACACACACGCACACACACACACACGCACACACAGACACACACAGACACACACAGACACAGACAAGCTAACATGTGCGATATGATATACGATACACGAGGGGGGAGGGTTAGGATGCGTGCAGGCAGCGCGGCATCTTAGACTCCCTCGAGGTTGCGCGCGAACCTGTCGCATTCCCCGCGAGCATCTCGATATTATTAATAACCAAAGACGGCGGCGACCGCGTGACACGTCGCGCGCGGTTTCGTGGCTTTTTAATTTATGAATCGGGCCACTTTATTTATTCCTTGTCGCGGACGGGGGTTTATAGGGGAAAGTTCGCTGAAAGTGTATAGAAACTCCGCTGCTGCTCTTGATTTAGGATTGCGGCGAGAAGAGTGTGGGATATTTGTAATTGAAAGTGGGATGTGCTTTTTGAGGCTCGAGGCTGTCCCCGTATTGCCGTACGTTGTAAAACGTTTGTGATGCGCTAATAGGGTTTGCGGGGATTATTCTGATGAACTTCGCATGTGCGATTGATATTGGAGGTTACGACGACGATGACCTCGCGTGTGTGACCAATTTGCGTTTTGCATATTCTTTATAGATAAGAGCTTACTGATGAACTGGATGAGTTTTTTTTGACCGACTCTGATTGTGTGGGTTATTGTATGGGAATGGAAATAATTTACTACGGACATGCACCGCTTTCATAAATAATAAACGGACTTGACAGTTTTACGCAAAATAGCTCTCTTATACAGGTATTTCAAAATCGCATTGAAATAGTTGACCGAGAACGAGAGAGCGGAGTAAATAAAACTTGTTCAAAGTTGACAGGGTGTCTGAACGCGTGATAATTTTATTGCCAATTTACCAAACTGATGATATTTATAAACGCCTCTTGCTTTCCAAATTCTGGATTTTCGCGCTTGTATGCAAAATACTCGCGGCAGGTCGTAAATTCCAAAATGGATTAGCGCAATATCGACAGACTTTGAAAACCACTTATTTTCGAATATGTATCGTTCTTTTTGTTTTTTTTTTTGTTTTCGAAAAAGGTGGGATGGAAAGTTCGGTAAGTTGGATACCCTATGGGTGAAAGTCCAAAACTCGTTGCCGCGAGATTAGCTGGATTTTAACACTTTTCAAAGCAAACACGCCCGACTAGAGCAAAAACACTGGCCTACTGAATAATCCATGCGAACAATCAATCAAACGAACAATACCTTTTATCAAAGCAGAAAATAATGTAAACGTCGAAATTCCTAAAATTTGTATGCAAGAACGAGAAAATAAAATTCCGGGGTGCAGAAAAAAAAATCATAAATCCTGATATCTGCACGTCCAACTATAAGTCAAATTTCTCCCTCGGGTCGCGTTATACCGGAGAGTCGGAAGCGATATTGCCTTGCTCTCTCGCGTATACTGGTTTTGCGAGATCATTAATCGGCGCTGCAAGTACATCGACTGGAAAAAGAGCCTCGTTCGAGTATGAAACAGCTTGCGCATTAAAATGCGCTCCGGCGAGAACCGAACGAACGTAGAGAACAGATGAAGAATGATGTAACGCGAGTACAAAACGCTTGTACACAAGTATTCGCTCTTAGAAAAGACTATATTAAAGAACTTTTTACTTTATTTCTGGAATTATCAATTAATTTAACACTGTTGTCGGTAAAAGTAAAAGTGTTTGTTCACATTATCGATAATAGTCATTCTATTCCGCATTCGGCGAATGTCAAACAAGTGTAACGGTTGAACACTGACGGCACGCGAACAAGAAAAAAACGAGAACGCGCATAAGCGCACGAGCGAGGAAGAAAGGGAAAACTCGTCGAAGCGCTGCTATTGCAATAAGAAGGAAAATAAAAGCAATAACGGATTATACGGAGCGCGAGTAGTAGACCTCGGGGCGCTCGGGGCGTTTTTGGGGCTTTCACGGCTCTCCTCGGAAACTCGTCCGTCATCCTCTCTCCCTCTCCTTCTCTCTCTCTTCCTCCGCCGAGTTGCAGAACGGAACTGCCGACTACTGTAATTTCGTATAGGCAGCGGCGGCGAACGCGTCCATCCGCGCAAATAATACCGCCGCCGTGCTCTGCATAAGATTTGCATGACCGGGAAAATGATAATTAAGTTCCTTCGGTGCAGCTCGAGTTAGAAAGCCATATATATATACACTTGTAGTTTCCTGAGCCTCGCCACCTCGGGCCAATTAACAAATCGACCATATACGCGAGCGGCGAGCAATAACCTTTTGTCGAATTTTTGAGCCGCCGCAGCGCGATGCTAAACGACGCGAGATTTATTGGCCGGCGGAACTTTCGCCTCGTTTTATTGCCCCTCGCGTTGCGACGCGCAGGTCTCACACATATATGTATATATATATGACATGCTATATACGAGAGCTCAAAGGCAGGTCTGATTGGACTGCAACTGCGAGAGTTGCGACTGTATCTCGGGGATTATTAGCTGGGGGGGATTCTCGAAGGTGCAGTTCGGTCTTTTCGGTCGCGATCCTGCGCACTGGCGCTGAGTAAATTGTGTCGGCAGCAGCTGGGAAGGTTATTGGCATGCAGGATATTAGAATCAGGCGCTTTTCCGCGGAGGGATTGTTAAGGAAACCCGGCGGAGGCGGATTGGTTGGGAATATCGCCGTAGTAGTGTTTCTTTCGGCAAATTGAAGTGCGCCGCTGTACCGCTAAAGTTTCTCTTCTGCGCTGAGCTGAGAGGATTCTGTCGAGCGATGCTGGATTCAAAGTTTCCGAACGGCTGTGCACTATTTTATTTTGCACAGGGCTTGAAATCATTGAATTTTCACATTATTGACTAAAATTAAAATTGAATAAATACTAACATAATTAGAAAAAAGATGTACATTCCAATATCAATCTTCGTGCAATTATAATGCATCTCGAATTTTCCGTGCATCGAATAAAAGCACTCGAACCCCATAGCTCGGCAATAATTAAAAGCCATTAAGTCCCAGGTTGACTATATCGTCAACAACAACACGCAAAAAGCCTCGATAAAGTGTCAACAAAGAGCAGCTGTCGGCTTGTTAAAACCCCTCGAAGACGCGCTGGTCAACTTCTCAATCAAGCGCGCGACACCACACAACCTCCACGCAAAACAGAAGCACGATCCCGCAAAAACTCGCCCCGTGTATATACCACCGCACATATGAAAATCAACTTCTCTAAGCTCGTTATCACTATAGCGCCGGTGCAGCGCAGCTATTTTTGCAAATTAAAATTCATTAAGATCGCGCAGCTGAGCTACGAGGCATAAATCGCGGGGCAAGTAACGAGAGGCCGTTTAAGTCCGCCGAATGTCATGTTTCGAGCTGCACCGCCGCGATTTCTCGTTATACGCACTTATACTCTTTCATACGCGGATGAGTTGCGCGCGGCTCGTAAAAGAGAGAGAGAGAGAGAGAGAGAGAGAGGAATAGGGCGAGAGAAAGAGACACGCGCTTGAACATCGCGAATAATTATCTGTACGCTTAGAGAGCTGCTTCTTTTCTCTGCTCTCTCGTGTTCTCTGTATGCTGTCTATTCGTCTTTCCTATGCGCGCTGCTGCTGCTGCTTTGTTCCTTTCTCGTCTCGTTCGCCTCTCCTTTCATTTTGTCCTTTCGCTCGTGCCTGCATATAGTTCTTTTGAAACTCTGACCTCTCGTTCTCTCATTCTCTGGACTAGCGAGAAAGAATTACTCGACGCGTGCGTGTGACTTACTGGAGGCGAACTATTATTAAAAGCCCCATGGGCCGTTGCGTCACGAGGAAGACAAAAGAGAAGCGATGGTAAATAGTAATTCTGGTAGAAATATACGCGACATCGGAATGCTCGGATAATCGACGATGAAGCGTAACACAAAGCAGGTATCGCACATGCAAAAGCGAGATTCGAAAAGAAAACGTCTCGTTTTAATTATATGCGTTTTCTCCCAATAATAGCGACGACGAGTCGAAAAATGGCGCACCTTCTCACGCCTCTTATCCCCGATAAGCATCGAGCTCTAATGACCACGTGGCAAAAGTCGATCGCGCGCTAATACAAGCCGATATATAACAGATATAAATTTAATATACATATATATATATATGTATATACCTGGACCAGGCTGTTCTTACACACACTCCCGCCATAACGCACGCACGCGAACTCTCGAAAACAAAAACATAAATTGCTTCGACCCTATCGCACTCGTTCCCCTCTCTGTATATATCTGCACATGTGTGGTGTATATATGCGGAATCGACGTGAGTCTCTCTCTCTCGGTGAATTGCGAATTTGATATGAAATTATAAAGCTCGCAGCGAGTCGTCGTCGTAAACACAGCTGGCCTCGGCGATTTATATGCGAGCCCCGCGCGCGCGCGCTGCACGTTTGTATAACAGAGTGTACGAGAGAGGGACTCTCGATGTCTCTATTAAAGAGGCGGCTTTATGTGGACTTTGTTGGCTCTCGGCGGGCTCCGTGGATGCATAATTTTCATGCGGCATATACATATACATATATGTATATATTGCGCAATGCGGATGCCGATTTGTGCTGTCGATCGGGTTGTTGCTCTTTTCGAGAGCGGATATACCTACATCAATATCGATGCGCGGAATAAATATACGTCGATTCGTTTGTTTTGTAAGATAAATTATTACACGGCGGCTAATTCCTTGCTCTCTCTTCTCTCTCTCTCTCTCTCTCTAAGCCTTTGCGAGAGGGAAGTTTTTTATTGCGTGCAGGCGGCGGTCGATACTGACGTCAAGTTTATGGTGGTTGACCATTAAATGTCAATCTCCTGTGGCTTTTATTGTGTATTATGCTCGAAATCGTTCCGGTGTTATTGACGAAGCCGGTTTTTTTATTTTGAAATGCGAGTTCTGTTGTTTAGTGCGAGTTTAAAAGCTTGAGCGAAAAATCGGCATTTTTTTATTTCGTGTATAAGATGCAGTGATAAAGTAAATAATTGCACAGGCGTGCCAGGAAATAGTCCAGTTTAAGAGATGTTTTCCAAAAGAACAGTTTGGCAATAACCGAATAATTAACAATGATTCTGCAAAAATCCGACAATCTTATAGCGTCACAGCTCACAATCCTCGATTACTATCGAAACGTTCGCATTCGTTAACAATGCCATTAGCCACGGAAAAGATCCCCTCCCTCCCCCTAGAAAAGGAAGTGCAGCCGCGAAACTGTCAACGAAAGCAAAACAAAAGGGGGTATATGTACCTACATCCGCGAATCTTTCGATACTCATCTCCAGCTCCTAGTTCTTCTCGCACCACCAGCAGGCAAAGCCGTAGCTCGTAGTAGTGGCCGAGCGCGCGCATCTAAGCGAGAGCGAGTGCAAAGAGCATAAATATCCGTTACGAATGAGGGAGAGAGAGAGAGAGAGAGAGAGAGAGGTGGGGGCGAGAAAAGAAAGTATCGCGCCATGGGAAAACGGCAAGTAGCGCGGCGAATCGTGAGCGCCGGTAGAGGCCCCATGGGTGACCATAAACTTGCGCGATGAACGATACGCGCGGGTCGATATGGGGCCAGCTCTGCGGAGCGCGAGCTAAGCCGCACGCCGGCCACGGTCAAATCCTTATATACTCACACATAAGGAGATAGGAGATAGGGTTATGGAATGGATATGTGTGTATGAGTGGTTCGTTCTGTGTGTGTATGTGTAGGGAAGAGGTAATTTATTTCGAGTATACACGGAAAAAAAATCGCAAGCAGAGTTTCATGAACCTTCAAGCAAAATTTACCGAATAGCTTGAGCTGAACTCATCAAGCAAGATGTGATTGACGGTTATAGAACATCTACAGAACTAGTTCGGTAAATTTTGCTTGATCAATCGAGTAAAAGAAGTTAGGCATACTTTACCTAGCCAATCAAGTAATTATTGCTCGCGCGCATTTACATTTTAGTAAAAGAGAGTGTATTATACACACTCGCGATTGGAAGACTGCAAAGTAATCTTTGCTTGATTATTTAGGCACTTTGTATTTGACTGTTTTTTCAGTATGTATTACCGAATATTTTCAGTAACATTTGCCCAATAACTTCAATACATTTTGCTTAATTCCTGCTTCAGTGTAATCTGCCGAGCTAAATTAAGTAATGTTTGCTTGCGATTTTTTTCCGTGTAGGAGTTGGCTAGAGGTGGATTTAATGTCGAGCGAAGAGTTTTTTTTTATTTTGGCTCGAGTGCATTGGAGAT
>UELU01138954.1:2812-14905 GCA_900490025.1 Megastigmus dorsalis
ATTGTTATTTAGCGCTGATCGCGCCAGAAGGAGGAGGATTAACGTAACAATAAATCCTCGTATTAATTTATCCAATTCGCCATGTTCTAAAATTATTTCTAGGTGTTTTTCTCTTTTCCCTATTTCATTGTGTTGTCGCGCCGAGTAGTTGCACCGTGCCACGTGCACGTAGTTTTCGTGGTTTTCAGAGAATTCGACGCCGGGAGCGCTTAACCCGAGACGCTTCCTCGACGGAATCCCCTCTGGAGAGCGTCTTATCATCACAGCCAGGAAGGAGAGATAGCGTCGTCCTCGAATCCAGCGAGTTACATCAGTGTCTGGCGCCCTTAAACGAATAAATTCTCGCGAGTTTCCTGTAGCATTTCGTATCGCGTCATCGGGAGTCGTGTGGGCCGAAATGACTGAGTTTCCGTAATTCCCTTCCGGGATTACGTTCCGTAAGAAGTTTCCGGAAATTCGAGGTTAAGGAATTAAGGTGGAATTCGTAGTAGATTTTTTTTGCCGTACGTTATTATTTTTGCCTGGGTGCCCGAAATTTTGGTCCATGCGATTTGCTGCGTTACAAATGGCGCCAACGTGGGGCATTTTTGAGGCGAAGCGCCGAATTTTCTTGTGTGTGATATGTTCGTGCGAGTATGAGAGCGATAGCGTGTAGGAGGAACGAGTCGATGAAGATAAAGAAGAATCAGATTTTTGAATACTGGTGTGAGTGTGCGAGTAGTGGTAGGGTATTGCCGACGAGCAGATGAAGATTTAGTTTTTTGTTGTTGAATTGGCGTGAGGTGTGAGAGAGAGCGCGGAGCGAGCGATCGACACATTCGGGGCATTTTAAAATAAATTCGAAGGCGAGCCGAACACCGGGGAGGCGAGTATTGCGACTCGCCCCAGAGCATCATCACCTACCATAATTATTTATTTTGATGAAAATTTATATTTTGTGACTGCCCCATCCCATGGTTGTGCCCTGCCCTTCAATTTAATTTTTTTTGTGATTATTGAAATCAATTAAGTTGCTTAGTAGAGTGAGAGAGATTCAGCCCAGCTTCAGCCGGTGCCAGAGCGCCGAGATTCGGTCTCCGCCGCCGATCACGCTGAGGGACCGCGAGAAGAAGAGCCAGCGCCAACAACTTCAACCGAACTGCAACCACGAGAGTCTGCGACAGGGTTGGACGAGAGTATCCAGAGGTCGAGCGCCATCCGAGTCGTAAGCTCAAAGCGAGTGATGGGAGTGGACCAAGGAAACACCAGCGTCATGACGGTGCGCCGGTCCACGCAAGTGCTATTTGCGACTGCGATCGGCATTGGCCCGAGGAGCACTGTGGGGCGCCTATCCCACTACCGGGACGATTGCTTCTAGCAGCGATAGGCAATCACCGGACTCCAGCCAGCATGTGATCGTACCGGAAGCGAGAAGCGTCACCGCACCATGTCGCCAGGATCCGAGGCCCATAGAACCGCCCGCGCGACGACCAGCGTATATGGAAAGGGTACCGGAGTTAAGCAAAACAGAAGGATCGGATGGAGTGGGCAGCGACAGCGGACGCGAGGAGGAGCGAGTGGGGACGGAAGAAGAGAGGAGAGCCACACAGACATGTACGAATTACGAGCAGCTGATGCGATGTCTCACATTTAACAGCAGTACACCCACGGGCCTCGAGCGACCCGGATGACGAGCCAGACCACCGTCGGTGGACCAACCCGCTGAAATGCCGACGGCCGCACTGTCCACTCAGCGCCGGAGCCACTCACACCAGGAAGAGAGAGCAGAGAGGGAGAATAGACGTCAGAAGGCGGATAGGTTGAGGAAGCACCAGATTTCCCGGATACGAAACGCGTATGCGTCAAGTCGGGAAACCGAAGAGTCACAGTCATCTGAGGACGAGCGCGTGAGAAGAGGAAAGGACCGAAGACGAAGGAGAGAAGATAGAGCCAGGGTAGAGCGACGGAGCCTTCGCCAATCTCCCGAACGCCGAAAACGTCAGAAAGAGGATCGAGATCTCGACAGGCGCGATCGACGACGTCAAGATTCACGGGACCCTCCCAATAGGATGGAAAAGAATCTTCGAGACTACGGGCGGAGGAGAGGCGAGAAAGAGAGGCGAAGACGGCGACGTAGTCGCAGTAGCAGCAGATCGAGTGCTTCGTCGCGAAGCAGTAGTAGCAGCAGCGAGAGTGAGACCAGCAGCGACAGGAGCCGATACGGCCATCGGAGGCCTAGGAGCCGGAGCAGCGACCGAAGCTATACCTCGGACGATCGCCACAGGAGGCGAAGGTACGGATCGGATGAGTAGAGTAGAAACTTGAAGTGCATGAAAACCTCGCAGAGATGGCGCCTGAGGTTCTCGGGAGAAGATAAGGAAGCGCCCGAGGAATTTTTGGCCAACTTAGACGACTGCCGGCGCGGAGCTGGACTGAGGGATCGCGATTTACTAAACGCCTTGCCATGTATCCTGACTAAGAGCGCCAGCATCTGGTTTAGGGCGACCGAGAAGCAATTCCGGACGTGGAGAGACTTCAGACAAGCATTCAGGCGCCGATTCGCCAAGGTACTGCATGAAGAGGATATTAAGGAGAAGTAGAAGCGTCGCACACACGGCAAAGGCGAGAAGATCTCGAACTACCTCTCGTGCTTCAAATACATAGTTGGACACCTCAGGTATCCACCATCGCAGCGCCGTCAAGTGCGCTGGGCGTACAGGAATCTACTGCCGGAGTACAGGAGAACTATGTGCTACGAGAAGATCAACTCGTTAGCCACGTTGGAGCGACTCGGCAGGCGACATGAGAGAGAGCTGGACTTGGATAACAAGTACCTCGCACCATTGACGAAATAGAGGATGAGCATGCCGGAAGTAGCTTGCCCGACCACTTCATCGGTGCGAACGAAGGTCTCGGTATTGTTGGAAACAGCCTCCCTCAGCGATATGCCGGCCAGCTCGAATGAGAGGAAGACTAAGAATCAGCGGAAGAAGAAGAGACCAGATCGAGTAGCGCCAGTGGTGGAGTATCCGGACGACGAGATCGCCGTTACCCAAGCCACGGCACCAATACAACAAGCCCGACAGCCTACACCAGCACCAGCACCGTTCGCATCGCCACTGACTCCTCGAATGAGTCCACCTAGGATGATGCAGCCATGGGCGAATCCGTACCCGCGTCAGCCGCCTCGCATGCAGCTGCCCGCACAGGCAGCGCCAGCTACGCCCACCACTTCCAGGAACGGCCCCATGCCAAAAAGGGACGGAGGTGGAGCGTTTGGGCAGCGAAATGGTGGATTCGGAGGAGCGTGCTACCAGTGCGGAGGGACATGCCATAGAGCGGCCGAGTGCGCGCAGACGCAGTGTTGTTACTGCAAAGGATTCGGGCATAGAGCCGCGTCGTGCCCTTTACGATAACAGTAACCAGGTTTATGTTGCGAAGTTTGCGGGAAGCCCGGCGTGGAGTTCAAGACTTGTCCGGATTGCGCCAACCTGCGTCAGCAGTGGGGAAACGCGCAAGCAGGGGGGCAATAAGGTCCCGTGCCCTCCAATTGCGCGTCGGGACCGGGGAGACCGAGTAGAGGAGAGTGCGAGTCAAGAGGGAAGTTGGAAGGAACCCAATCAACGCCGAAGTGCTGAGCTTGCTGCCCGCTAGTCGATACGTGATGGAGTTGCAGGGAAACCAGAAAACGTGGAGCGAAGAGGAGGGAAAGCATGTGCACGGGGGTGAGCGACGAGGTGGGAAGAGTGGTGGAGCGGTGCGAAAGAGCGAAGAGGGGCAATCCAGAGAGGACGTGCAGAAGAAAGAAGAAACCCAGAGGAGTGACGAGGAAGCGAGTAGAGGACGAGAGAAGAGCAGAGACATCCGACGGAACGAATCGTGGGTTCTGGTGGCACCAACCCAGCGAAGAACTCCGATAGGTGGAGAACATCTGTCCATAGTGCCGTTCGAGACCATAAAACGGCCGGAACCCGCCTATGAGACAGTGGAGAAGTGAAGAGACGTAGCGCCTAACGCGACAATTACCTTGTCGCCGAGGGCCAATCCGGCGTGGTCGGAGACTGTAAGATCGCAGGGAACGAGTACTCAATCCCCGGCGGTTAACAGCACACCGGCGCCTGGAGTCGTGGAGAGAAGAAAATATGAGAGGAATTGCGGCCGTGAGGAGAGAAGAAACATCCGATCAAGCGAGTCCGGGGAGACTGAGATGCCAACCCAGCGACAGACGCACATCGGTGGGAGGCGGGAAATCGCCTACGATGTAGTGAAGAGCGGAGTAGAGACAGCGCCTAACGCGACAAAAACCTTGTCGCTGACGGCTGATCCAGCGTGAACGGATTAGAATTGCTGAAGAGGGTTTGTGGGGTAGAGCGGGAAAGGTTGCCCCTTTCCTCGCTCTAGAAGGGGGGAAACATGAGAATCATGGTGTCGAGCTGAGTAGGAAAGCGAGTAGGGTAGCGCCTGAAAGCGACTCCGAAAAGCAAGATCAAGAGAAAGCGAAGAAGAAACCAGAGGACGCAGGAGACCAAGAAGAAGAAGAGAAGAAACAAAAGAACGTAGCGTATCGAGAAGAAGTGAAGAGAAGACGAGCAGAGGGATCGACAATTGAAGAAAGGGAAAGGAAGGAGACGACAGCGTGTGTTGGGAAGAATCTGGCGCCAGAATCGTCTCCAACCGTCGAGGGAATGCAGGATGAGCGAGAAGCGCGACAAGGGAAGATTACGGGCACTATCAAGCGAGAGCTGCCGCGTAGCGTGGAAGGTCTGAACGAGGAACTGAGAACGCTGGCCGAGGAATTTGGTACAAGCGGAACGCGCTCACCTGTAAAAGAAGGATAAGCGACGCCACAAACCCCACTCAGCCAAGCGCCAGGGCCGTTAGAGATGAATCTAGCGCCAAAAGTGGAAAAGGAGGAGTGACCCGAGGAAAGCGACGAGGTGGCCGGCACAGTCGTTGAGAACCGATTCTATCTCTCGGTAGTATTGGGAGGCCACGTCTGTAAAGCGCTATTTGACTCAGGGTCTATGATCTCGTTTGTGGGGTTCACCATAGCCGAAAAATTTAAAGATCGAATACGCGCCAGCGACTCATGTGTGAAGAATGTGACGAGAGGAGTGAGCAGGAAAGCGGGAAAATTGGACGTGATGCTAGACGTGGATGGTGCCGTCGGAGCGCTAAGTCTTAAGGTTTTGCCAAATATGGACTACGAGATGGTCCTAGGCGCCGACTTCGCGCACTATTGGGTCATCGAGACGAAGTGGAAAGATAACGAATGGAGAGTGCCGGGTGGAGAGTGGAGGAGCTTCAACACGTACGAGAACGAAGGCCCAGAAGTGATTATCGCCGAACGCGCCGGAATCTCAGCGTTGAGCGAGAGCGAGAAGAAAATAGTGGAGAAATTAGTCAACGACCTGCTTCCTCCGACGTCTGATGTGATGGGACTAGCCAAGCACACGAAGCACTACATGGATGTGAGAGGAGCAGCGCCGATCAAGCACCGCCCGAGGAGAATGTAAATAGCTCGGATGATGCAAATAGCGCAAGAAGAGGTCGATAGGATGTTGAGCAAGGGAATAATTGAGAGGTCGTCGAGCGAGTGGAGTAGCGCCCCCGTGATAGTCAAGAAGTCGGACGGAGATCCAATATTCTGCATAGATTTTCGCGACTTAAACACTGTAACGGTAAAAGACGCCTACCCCATCCCGAGCATGGATAGTATTCTAGACAAGCTGAGGAAAGCGCGGTATTTGTCAAAAATAGACCTGAAGTGGGCGTATCATCAAGTGCCAATGGACGAAGCGAGCAAGCAGCACACAGCCTTCGCCATTCCGGGGTCGGGACTCTACCAGTTCACCCGGATGCCGTTCGGACTCACAAATGCGCCAATGACGATTCAGCGCCTAATAGATGCCATATTCGGGCCGGAGTTCGAGCCGCACATTTTCGGGTATCTGAACGATATCATTATCGCGACAGATACGCTGGAAGAGCATTTGAACTGGCTCGAAGTGGTGTTGCGGAAGGTGGTGCAAGCGGGGCTGGTAGTCAATCGCGCCAAGCGAGTTCTGTGGCTCGAGGGTACAATACCTCGGCTTTCTGTTAGATAGCGAAGGACTGCGCCCGGACCCGAAAAAGGTAGCGCCAGTAATCGAGTATCCAGCGCCGAGGACGGTGAAGCAGCTGCGAAGATTCTTGGGAATGGTTGGATGGTACTCGCGCTTCATAGAGGATGATTCCGAGTTAAAGATACCCCTGCTCAAACTGTTGCGCAAAGGACAGGAGTGGACGTGGGGAGAGGAACAGCAGGAAGGATTCGAGGGCCTGAAGAGAGCGCTGACGACAGCGCCAGTACTCGTTCGCCCGGATTTCTCCAAGCCGTTCATCGTGCAGTGCGATGCGAGCAATTATGCTCTAGGCGCCGTGCTGACACAGGAGATGGACGACGGTGAACATGCGATTAT
The DNA here is from genome assembly GCA_900490025.1 of Megastigmus dorsalis. Taxonomy (NCBI): domain Eukaryota; kingdom Metazoa; phylum Arthropoda; class Insecta; order Hymenoptera; family Megastigmidae; genus Megastigmus; species Megastigmus dorsalis. The sequence continues at coordinate 9,253 of UELU01138954.1, forward strand.
CTATGTGAGCCGAGTATTATCGCCAGCCGAGAAGAACTATACTACAACGGAGAAGGCGTACCTGGCCTTATTGTGGGTGTTGAAGAAGTTGCGCCCATACCTCGAGGGATATCACTTCAAAGATGGGCATTGCAAATGCAGCAGTGGGATTTCGAGATCGAGCATAGGAAAGGCGCCTTAAACAATGTGCCAGATGCCCTCTCGCGGATGTATGAGACGGAGGAAGTGGGAGCGTTCGAGGAGGTCCAGGATGAATGGTACTGCGCCATGGTGAGGGACGTGATGGCGACGCCGGTGAAATTTCAAAATTGGAAGGTGGAAGATGGAATGCTATATCGTTATCGCCGGGACCTTCTCCTGGATCCCATCACCAATAACGAAGAAGGATGGAAGTTAGTTGTGCCAGCGGAGATGAGAGAGCGAGTGTTGCGAGATGCGCACGTGGAAGCGTCGTCTGGCCACTTTCGAGTCGAGAAAACCTATGATCGCGTCGCCAGAGAATACTACTGGAAGGGAGTTTACCATGCAGTGGACGAATTCGTGCGCCAGTGCAGGAGTGCCAGCAACACAAGGTATCTCAGACAGGGCCGCAGGAACTGATGGGACGGCGAAACGTGGAGCGGCCATGGGCCGTCGTAGCGGCTGACTTCATGGAATACCCACCCAGCAAATCACAGAACAAATATATGATTGTATTTCAAGACTTGTTTACCAAGTGGATCGAGGTGAAGCCAGTGCGAACAGCTGACGGAAAGGCGGTAGCTAGAGCGCTCGATGAGCTAATCCTCTTCAGGTGGGAAGCGCCAGACTACTTCCCTACAGACAATGGGAAGGAGTTCGACAATAAATTTTTGAAGGCGACGTTAGAGGAGTACGAAGTGAATCATGTGACGACGCCGCTATATTACCCCCAGGCCAACCCAGTGGAACGGACCAATGCTGAAGACGATGATCTCAACCTTTGTTAAAGAGGACCATCGGAATTGGGATTAGCACGTACACGGGTTTCGCCATGTCGTGAACACAGCAACGCAAGCGACCAACAAAGTTTCGCCAGCATTCCTGAATTACGGTTGGCATCCTCGAGTTGATTAGCCATATGAACCCCGAGAACTGGGCGGACCGAATGAAAAGGCTGGACGCGTTCCGCGATTTAGTGTCGAAGTAGGTTTAGTGTCGATGACGCGAGCGAGCAGCAGGGAAGGTATTATAACAAAGGGAGGCGGGACGTGACGTTTCAGGTGGGCGAACTAGTGTTGCGACGGGCGCACGTGTTATCGAATGCCGCGCAGCGTTTTTCCGCGAAGTTAGCGCCAAAATATGACGGTCCCTTTAAAATTATTGAGGTGCGGTCGCCTACGGTTTATATACTCGAGACGGATTCGAACAAGCGAATCGCAAAGGTCCACGTCACGGACTTAAAGAGATTCACCCCTCCCCGAGTAACGGTAGCGCCAGCCCCACCCATCGCGCCCCAACGCCATTAACTACCCCTATGAGAACCCGCTTGTGCAACGTACTGATGTGATTTTCTCTCCCTTAGGTGGAAGTGCCAAGAGTAGAGGAGAAAGCGCCAGAAGTAAGGGGGGTAAAGAGTAGAATAGGTAGGAGTAAGAAAGAGTAGAGAAATTAGAGGAAGAAGTAGGCAGGACCAACAGAAGAGTGAAGAGATAGCTGGAGTCGAAGAGGGAAGGAAAAGGGGGAAAGGAGTGCCGGAGTAGAAGTGTCGGAAAATATTGAGGGATAGCACGGAGGGAAAGGAACGCCAGAAGGAGTATCGAGGAAAAATGGAGAAGAAGCAGCAGCTGGAGGTAGAGGGGAAAAAGAACACGCCGAGGAGGCCGACGACTGCGGAAGTCACCACGGCCCCGACAACCACGGTGACCACCACCTCAACGGCCACAACGGTGGCCAGCCAACACATCACCACCTCAGTGATGTCAAGCAAGGTGGTGGCCGCGGCAGTGCCACCGATCGAGGAGGCGAAACTGGCCGCCCGCCTCCAGCCTCGATCTAACCAGCGACGTGCTGGTGTGCGAACTGGCGGCCGGCCCAGTGACCCGCACGCTGCGTGTGGGTGGAGGAGAGGTGCCGAACCCGAAAGTGGACAGGCTGGAGCCCGGCTCGCGGAGGACCGCCCGGGAGGAGGCTCCGCCGGCCTACCACGAGGTAGTCCCGGCCCCCATCGCCGCGGTGGCCCTCTTAACCGTCGGCGAGCGGCCACCACTCCGACGACCAGCACCTTCCTCCGCAGCTAATGCCGTGCAGACGGAGGAGCGGCCTGGACACGCCAAGGAAATCCCCCTGCCAGACGAGAAGGCGGCCACCACCACCAAGGAACCGGAGAAAGAGAGGGAAGTGCCGAGCGCGCCCAAACCCACGCCAGCAGTCCCCCCATTCAAGTCGGTCTGTTGGGCGGAAGTGGTGGACAGCTGGAAGGAGAGTACCCCCGCCCCCACCGAGAAGCCACAGGAGGAGCCGAGAGTACCGGGGGTGCTCAAGGCGACCTCATCTGCCGTAGCGGCCAAGCCCGTCCACGGAGCCGAGGCGATAGAGAGTGAGGAGGAGTCGTGGGACAGCCCCCCCGGGGATGGCGCCCCCATAGCTCCCGCCCGACGAGTCGAGGATGACCCATATCCCCGGATGCGAACCAGGGACGGAGCGAAGCGGCGCGCGTATAATCCGGCCTGGCACCTCGAGTACAAGGACTATGTGTCCCCAAGGGACCTATTGGAGCCTCCCCGGACACTTTCCCCGCCCCCAGGGCCGACAAGCCGCCAGAGGACAGCAGCGCCAGCGCCGAAGGGCGGAAGGTACGCTCACCTGTCAGATTACCCCGACAGGTTAGCCGGAATCATGTTTGGGGGGCTGAACCCCATAGAGACGGACCCGAATGGCGATCCCCGAGTTCTGCGAGAACTGTGGGAGGAGGGGGATCGGCATGTCCCCCTGCCCGAGGTGCCGCGAGCCCCACCTCCGATGGGGCCGGGCCAAATACGGCATGGAGAGACCGTCAAACGGGGCCCGGCCAACCCAAGCGCCCGTCCGGGGTTTCGGTCCGCAACCCGCAACGCCAGCGGCCACCACCCCACGCGAAGAGTGGGACCTTGATGGGGAGCGGCTACCACCCCGAAGTGGGAGCCCACCCCGCCTGAGGCGTGCCCGACGAGCACGGAGATGTTTGGGGCTGCGCAGGCCGCCATGCACACCCCCCTGTCCCCTCCAGCGACGACATCGGCAGCGAGGACCCACAAGAGAGGACGACAGCGGTGGAGGAGACGGTGCCGGCGGCAGGACCCGCACCAGAGCGACGGGTGAGGGAGAGCGCCGAGGCCGCGACCGAGCCGGCCACACGAGGACCACCAAGCACCATGGCAGAGAGACTGCGGATGATTCAGGAGACACAGCGCCTGATGGAGCGGCTCGAGGGATTGCCGGAGGGAACGAAGAGCCAAATATTGAAGGGGATCTTCGGTAATTAGAGATTGAGAGGGAGTGACAGAACGAGTGAGTAGGTCCGCGGACAGCGCCAGAAGTGAGCCCCCACTACGCGATGACAGAAGGTACTCGTATGATCAGTGCTTAATTTTTTTCATTTTTTATACTTCCCCCCCCCCCCGTCTAGCAGCAGAATGAATGAATGAAAGGGGGTGAGGTAGAGTAGGAGAAGTGTGAATGAGGTGATGGTTGATGCGCATGCCCAACCCATGGAGTAGGTAGCGTGGTGGCGACAATCGAGGCGGTGGCCGTGGCAGTATAGCCCGAGGATAAACAGTCGGTCCACACGGGTGTGGTCCAGTTTAGGAGGGGGGAGTTTGTGAGGCTGATTTGGCCTCACAAGAGTTAGCTGCATATATTAAAGAAATTAAATAAAACACAAACTCGACTCCGTCTTTTCTTTTCCCGGCGCCGTTAGAGGTTATGTGCACTGCCAGGGCAGAGAGTCCGCGACGACGATGCTCGCCACCACTGCCACGAGGGATTATATTAAAATGAATTAACTAACGAGGGGGGATCCGCGTCTGTTTTTGGAGAATGCCTGGACCGACGCACTGCACGAGAAACACGAGGAGGCGATAGCGACCGAGCAGGCAGGCACTGGGCCGGCCTCCATGCACCACCGACGAAGCGCCAACGACGATGATGCCACCGGGCGACACCAGCAAGACACGACACTGTTGCCCGGCCACGAATTGCACCGATGACGATGACAAGGAGCAGCGACCACGAGGAAAACGATGTGCGACGACGAGAACGACGAGGAAGCGATAGCTGGGCCGTGCGTAGTAGACGACGCAACTGCACGTACGCGCCACCTGCGCCAGTAGATATGAGAGGGTGCGACGGGACCCCTATGCTATGCCAAAGCATGGGGAAGCGCACCACTACATAGACTCACCAGGGCGCGAGCAGCGACAATAGCGCCCAGCCAGAATACGCGGTGAAGCGGCCACACGGAGCGCGAGAGTGAGAGAGACAGCGAGCGAAGGTTCGAGCGAGAGAGATAGGCGCGAGACAGACATGCGCGTACGGAACCTTCGCAAAATACGGCGCGACGGTATCTGACTCGGTAATGATGACGCCGTTCGCCGAACCCATGCGCTCGAAATCTTCTAGCACTATATGGCTAGGGACTTTCCGAAAATAGCCTAGGATGGTATATTCGCGTATTTCGGGCACAGTAATTGTTCGTTTCGAATTGCGCGCGCCAGAGGAGGGAGCTAGTGTCAGCGACGGAACTCAGGTCGGCCACCAATTAGCGCCGACCTGAATATATTAGGTATAAACGATTGGAGGATGTGCCAACGAAGGAACCAAGGAAGAAATCAATCTACGAATCAATACAGAGGAGCGCCAGGAAGCGCGAATGGATCGACGCAGCGACCAAGATTAGAACGAGACAGAAGACAAGGACGACACAGGAGCGAGAGAGATGGCACGACAATTCGAGTTGGAGAAGAAGGTGGAAGCTGAAAAACGGAGAAGAAGGTGTGACTCGTTGTCCTGCCATTGTAGAAGAGAGACGTGCCGTGCCACTAGCCAGAGATCTAGCCACTAGCCATTTTCTATCGTCACGGGGCAATATTAGAGAGGACGATTGAGGAGTTGCACCGTGTCGAGGCCGATTAAATTTACGAGGGGATCCTCCGTTAAAGACGGAGGGACGGACGAGCGACGAACGCCCGCGTAAGCCTCTTGGTCGGGCGAGCGCGCCAAGTAATTCATGTGGGGGTTCGCGAGGAGTGTCGGGGTAATTTTTCGAGTAAGTTGCCGTGAACTGTGGAGAAGTTGAGTGGTGGCGAGTTTGGTCGTGGCGCGCGACCTGTCGATTCGGGAGTCGAACGGCGGCGGCCATGTTGGTTGTGAAAACGCGGGGAGTTGTGACAGGTCGGGCGAGTGGCGAGTTTTGGGATAATTGGGCGTAGATCTCGGGAGCGCATAATTATCCGACGTGCGAGAAGTGCCAATCGGGCCACTGAGAGTCAGGAGGGAGTTGTATTGAGCTTTGTGCGAGGAGCTATAGGGTGAGAGGTGCGAGCGACGAGCAGTGCCCACATTTTGTAATAATTGTTATTTAGCGCTGATCGCGCCAGAAGGAGGAGGATTAACGTAACAATAAATTCTCGTATTAATTTATCCAATTCGCCATGTT